>CM020040.1:9274348-9431848 GCA_009769605.1 Bucorvus abyssinicus
CACAGTATGTGGGGGTCAGTTGCCAGAAGGGGTTCCTTGCTCAGCCCCTGATGGAAGGTGTCACGGCCCAAAGGATGCAGCACTGTACAGCCATCCCCGCTGCCCGCCAGCCTTGGCACTGCCCGACCCTGGGGGGTGCTGGTTTGGGAAATAGGACAGGCTAAAAGTGCTCCTTCTGCTCCCTCAAGCAGAACCTGGTGCTTTCAGAGAAATGCAAGAGGGTTTCTGTCCCTCAGCAAAACCTTTTCAGCCCAGCCTTTTCAGCTGGGCACACAAGAGAGAGAGGAGAGTCCCTGGAGCTGTCAGAAGCAGGAATAAACACTAGTGCACCGAACACAGAAAGCACAACTTGGATGTTAGGATCAGACCTGCTGAAACCACTGGCGATTCTCCAGCAAAGAAACAGGGAAGCAGAGTTCAGGGCCATGCAGTGAGGCAATCCTCTTCTGCTCTGCCAAGTCAGCAGGGAGGTGAGGGAAAGGATGGCACTGCTGCAGCAGCCAGTCACAGAAGCCGAAGGGAAGGTAGCAGGGAGATTTGCTCTGTGAATAAACTGAAAATAAAGGCTCAGGAAGGTTCAGTGAAAGGTGTGTGGTCCGCCGACCCAAGGCGCGGACAAGGCACACCAACTCCAGAGCACAGTCCTGACTCTGCAGTTCACAGGCACTCGCAGGCAGTCGGGTGAAGCGAGCCAGCTTCCCGGAGTCTGCCTCCCCGTTACTCGAACGCTCGGTTTTTATCCAAGCAGGAGTTCTGGCTCTGCCACAGCCCACAGCCTCTTTCGACTCACTACTGCTGCAAGGCAGTTTCTCGTGTTCCTCAGCCCGGGGTTTTCGGTTAGCTAGAGGAACTGAGGAGCACGGATGGTCCTGACTACCACTGAGCTTTAAAGCAATGTGTTTCCAGTGAAAAATACAGGCTTCTGTTTATGACACTGTCTGCTCCAGGCCTTGGATCTTTAAGAAAGGTGGTGTCAGGAAGAAGATGTCACACTACTGTCACTTCCATGGTGGACACAATATAACAGAACAGCTCCAAGGAACCATTGCCCAGACCCGAGCACTGGAGATGCTCTCCGTAGCCCCTGGGGAGGAGCACTGTGCTCCAGGGAAGCCCAGGCTGCACGCCGCGGTTTAAGCACGGGAGGGGAACATGCAGTCAGGGCCGCTCTATGTTGCAGTCACAGGCAGGAGAAACCCCAGTGCCGCACACGTGTATGGGAAGGAGCCTCTACTGCCCGGGCACTTGTTCATAAAACCTCTGAGCAGGCACAGCAGTCGGTTCTGTGGTCCCAAGACAGCAGCTGGAAGAAAGGAGGCAGGCAGGGAGGCTGTATGAAGTGCTGACAAACACCGAACAACTCCCTTTGAAGTTGGCATTTGACTTCATTTCCAGTAAGGCCCGGAAATGCAAATAAACCATAAGCCGGTTTTCTGTAAACCTCTGTTTGAGAGGTTCACAACCAGGAGTGAGTTATGCAACCTCCCCAGTTTGCTATTGTAGGTAGGAGAGAGAAAGGAGGAGGGGAGCTAGATGTGAGGCGCTGCTTTAGCAGCCTGCTCTCATGGCATCAGACCACCCTGGGGCAGAGCGTCAGCTGTCGGCAGTGATCCTGCTGCCTGTGGTCCTGCTGCCAGGGCTATCCCGTGCAGCAAGGGAGCACGGCGCCCCTGCTTGAGCTTTGTCTAGCATCTCCTTTTTTGTCCTAAAAAAGACAGGTCTCTTCCTCTACTGACAGCGAGAACAAAAAAAAATGTCTCACAAGAGTTACACATAAGGTAAAACCAGACCCTTAATGGTTTCATACACAAAGACTCCTCCAGAGATACCAGAGGGAAAAGTAAATGTGACACCAAGGCCTCTCCATGGATTTGTTCCCCCTCCCATCAAAGCCCACAGGAGTCACATCCCCTAAAGCACATCACACCCCAGCGTAGCCATCAGCCTGCGATGACCACCTTAGGGAGCACGGCCCAGCTGCGAGAAGGCAGCAAGGGTGAGCACGTGTGCTGGGAGAACCTCTCAGCAGCCTGCCTGAGCTGCACATCACCCTGTGGGCAGCACACTGGCTCTGCACGGGGCCAGAGCTGCAGAACGAGCCTCGTGCCCTGGCGCTCCCCTTACAGCTGTCCTCAAATGGCTTGAACAGTGCGGAAACCACGCGTGAGCCGGCAAAGCAAACCCACAAACCAAAGGCACTAGCACCCACGTCACAACTACCTGGTTTCTATCAAAGACTTGACAAGTGTTTGCTCAGCAGCGAGCTTCAGGCAAACGAACCAGAGTCTGTAGCTCCTTCCAAAAAATGGCCTTGAGCACACTTGTTTACTGACCAGCCTCTAAGAGCCAGGCAAGCCCAGCAAAGTTTCACCGTGCGTGTCTTTCCTATTCCAAAGGTCTTTCATATGATCCCGTAGGACTTTGTACATCCCTTGCAGCCCAGCCCTGCTGCCCAGCAGTGCACAGAGCAAGCAGTCCGGCCCAGCCTCGATGGCTAGGGCCACAGAAGCAGGAGAGCTGCCTGAGCATCATCCCTCTGCACAACTCTGGCAGCAGGAGCGAGCCTCACGGCACTTGCATGGATGTCTCCTCTGCGAGAAGAGGCTGTTTTTCCCTGGATTGGCAGGATCCAGCAGCTCTCCCAGCCACACTCCTAACACAGCTGACTTTACTGAATCACCCCAGTGGGGCAGGGGGAGGAGCAATGCTGTGCATTAACCCTGCAAGGCAGGTTTTCGCCCATCACAGGAAAACCCTTTTGAACAATATGCAGCGTGCCACGCTGTTTTCAGAACACAAATGCTTTGGCAGCACACACGTCGTATTTTTCTTGCAGAAGCACACACGTCGGCACAACAGTGCAGAAACTGTGCACTGCGTTTGGGATAACATACGAAAGCAGTCTCACTAAACCAGAGCCAGAGTTCGCCTGCCCCAAAGTCACGAGGCACAGCGGTCAAGAGGCACCCACAGAGCAACACTTGCGCTGCTTTAGCCTCTTGTCAGCCCACGGTGAAAAACTTCTCCAGACACTGGTTGGTTCTGGACCAGCGTGTTCAATAGTCCTCGCTGCCACCAAGCTGCCTAACGGCTTTCTGAACACATTCTGGGCTTGGCACCTCAAGCATCCTGTGCCAATGAGCTCCACAATTCCCCGTTCCACTGGGTGAGCAAGCACTTCCCTTCACCTCTGCCAGTTCAGCACCTTCGATGCCATGCTGTTGTTCTCCGGTTCATCTTGGTGCCATTCATGCCCACGACCAAAGCCCTCCCCAGTGGTGCTTTTCCAGGTTGAACACTAGTTTTACACTAGCCCACCTCTCTTTACCCCGATGCCCTCCCAGACCGCGTTATCCTTCTCTGAACCCTTTGTAGCTCTGCAATGCCCTTTCTGCCTCCCAAAGGACTAACCCCAGTGGACTGAGCAGGCTGCACCGACTGCTCGGGATGCGGCTGCTACCTGGGTTTATTCCATGACCTAACAACGTTTAATGATGCCTTCTCCATTTCCTTCCCCATCCATCCTAACCTTCTCGTTGCCTTCTGACCTGCTGCCGAGCACTGAGCATGTATTGTCCAAAATCTGTCCGCAGTGACCTCAAGCTCTTTCCTGAGACAAAAGAGGTCACTCAGAGTCCAGCCCTGTAACCATATAATCAGGGGTGTTCATCTCCTGATGACACTTACCAGTACTAACCAATACCTACCGTCCTACTGACTGCTGGCTCTCGTTGATGCTGGCAGCTGATGGGAGGTGCTGGAGAGCTGTGGGAAGGTGGCTTCAGTGCCCAGAGAGTTTGAAACCTTGCAGTTAAGTAGAAGCATTCGCTCTATTCCTTGACCTGTCAGCACAACACAGTGTAATCTTATTTTCCTTTGTGACCTATCCTTTCTTTGTGACCAGTACATACCAGTACAGTACTGTAATTACAACACAGTGCCAGCAGCACAGAAACTGGAGCTCTCTAGTTAAGCACAGCAGTGCCTGGGTTTAACTCACAGGCACCGGAACTGCATCCACTGGGCAGGGTTAAGGGTCAGTGGAGGCCACGTGCATGCTTGGCAACTGAGCTGCTGCAAAACACTGGAGCTACTTTGTTAAACACTTGCCATCATGCTGCTTCACATGAATATTTGAGGTTCCCAAAGATGTGCCAAGGTTAACCTAAAGACATGGGGCTGCTTTGAAGCTGGCTCAGTTGTTGGGGTGTGAGCAGCCAGTGGCTGGTTAATGGGTTTCCTGATCGCTATCTGAAGACAGCATCCAATTTTGGTTTATTGCAGAACACTACAGTACAGTTAAATTATGCACAATTTATACAGTTAAATTATGTAGAAATACATACCTTTGTTGCAAGGCTGTATGGCAGCTTAATTAGCTGGTATCAGCAGAGCACTTTGACAATGTAAAGCACTATGAGAGCGCTCCTTATTATCCTCATTGCTACTTACCATTAGTGGCACAAAGTGAAGGCTAATCTTCACCACATACTCACCAGGGATGTGCTGCCACCATTGTCAGCAGCCCCAGTCCCACTGGGCTGGGCTGGGGACATGAAAGACCAAAATTATGATTATACTCGGCATCAGCATAGGCTCCTGCAGAGTTAAACTTCAGAGACAGAAGAAAGCCTCAAGTATGACAGCGGCTGCCAGGAGATGGGAGGCTCTTCACTGTGGTTATGGAACAAATATTTTTATCCATAGATTCCTGGAGGGAATGGCTGAGAAAAAGCAAGCAACCCCCTTTTATGGAAACCAGCAAAATTGGATCCAAGAGTCTGTCTCGCCAGCACCCTATTTAGCTTTTTATTACTTTGTTCTGGCATAAGCAACTAATAAACTGCCGTTGGGTCAACTGTCTGCTGCATGAACTTTAGCTCGCAGACAGGCACAGAGCAGGCAGCTGATTCCTACTGATACTCCAGTAAGTCTTCCACTTTAATGCAGTGTTTGCTGAAATTTTTTGCCCTGTCCCCTGCTTTCTTGAGTAACTTGAAGCATTTTTTCTTGCACTCCATCTCTCCCAAGCCCAAATATTACATGTTGTGTCTTTTGCATCCTTCACTGCCCTAAAATGGGGCAAGGCTTTAACTTAGGATTTTGAAAATCTGGATGTGTAGGGCTTAAAATTAACCTGGAAGGGCAAGGTAGAAAAGCCTGAAAGAGTAGGATTCTTAGAGCCAGAGAGGTTTGAGTAAATGCAGATGGCAGTCAAAAGCCAGAGCTGCTCTGGTCTCCTTTCTTCTTGCAGAAAACTTCCAGTAGTATCGAGCAGAATTGCCTTCAGGGAGAGGGCAGAAATCTCGAGGAACTATCCATTGGCACAGTTAGCTGGGTGAGAACAAAAAAATATCATGCTGAAAATCCATACAAATACGAGAAGAATGAGCTTACCTACAGTTCTGCACCCAGAAGAGGTTTAACACACTGGCCCACATGCAGATCTGCCCCAGCTGGGAGGGGAGGCTGGTGCCTGGGGAGGTTTAGTCGAAGCTAAACACACACCTGCCCTGGCTCCATCCTCTCTCTCACTGGGAGCCCTCCTATCTCTCCAAGTGTTCAGGGGCTGATTCTGACTCAGCTCAGGGATTCTCCAATTATTTTGTCATAATATCTTAACACAAGGAGCTGCTCAGGGATCTGTGGTGAGGTAAAAATGACCTTCAAAGCTTTTGTTTTGTTAGATCAGTTTTGACCCCAAATTACAAAGATTATTCATCATATCTTACTGACTGATACAGAAACAGCAAACCCTTCATGCTGTCTTCAGAGTACACATACAAGGGAATACCTGTGAGTGTTCTACTCCAAAGCAGCATGTCAGAGCACAGGAAAGATTTAATTTCACCCTAAATCACTCTCACCCTCTGAGGCTGAGCCAGAAATAAAGAATACAAACATTTGCACCCTGTTAGACACTCCTGTGGAGGGTCTAATTAGTTAAGGTCAAACACCAGTGTAATTTTTCATTCCCCTGCAACAAAGTAGCTACATTTCACAACCTAGCAGTTTCTTCTTCATCACAATTGCTGTGAACCTCTACTAACGTTTATTACATTCCTCCTTCTCGCTTACGCCCTCACTGCAGGATCAGAGTGGTTCGCTGCATAATAGCGCTATCACATTTTTGTAACACACCATTTCCTATTGACAGATTACAAAGTGTTTAACAAAAAACACATTCAGGATCAAGACAGGGAGTGACTGAAGGTCACCCAGCAAACAAGCGCAAGAGCCAGCGAAGGTGAAACCTCTTCTGAGGCCCAGCAAAATGGGCTTTCCACCAAGGCACGCTGCTTTCCCTGCTGACAGCTGAAGGGTTATCTTTGTTGAAAGATCAGCGGTGACACTAGATGAAACCAAACCATTCTGAGGGAATTGCAAAGGTACAGCTGTCCAAATGCAGTGTCTTTACTGAATGTTGAAAGCCGTAATGTTCACGTCTCTAAATCCTTCCTGCTGAACACTCATCCAAAGAAATGAATGCCTTCATTTTATCAGTCTTCAGAATAATTTTATGTATTTACCTCTTAGGCTCTTCTGGAATTCATAATTCACGCTTAATGAGAAGTATTAGCACACACTTACTGCAATTACATGATGAATGTTTGATTTCTGGCTTACAGCCTGAAAAATACAAGGATTTCTGTGATCTCCAGAAAGGTAAAGATGAAACCTCATGTTTTAATTAGGGGCTAATAGCTTTAGTTCACTGCGACAGAAAGGCCTTTGGTTTTTCTAAAAGCTTTCCAACCCAGCTGAAAGTCTGCTGTTCAATTAGGCTGGAGTTATACATGAGCTGGTCAAACAATGACAGCCTTCCCAAGATGCTGTTGCTATCTCCCTAAGAGCTCTTCCTCTGGGCAAAAATGCATTGCTTTTACGTCCTCCGGCTGCACCAGTGCTGCTAAACTGCTGGAGATAGAGTTCAGGAGGTCCTACCACCGCAGTTACACAGGATTAAACCCTTGAGCCTGCCCAAATTTCACTAGTGAGTACTTATGTAGCTGCTGTAACACTGTGAGGAAAAAACAGAAAAAATTAACTTCCACATGATTAGGCTAAATTTGTAAGAGAAATATGAAGATTGGTATAAATTATGTATGACCATACACACACGTATGTGAAAGCACCAGAACAACAATTACGAGGGAGGCCCATAAGGATACCAAGGAATACCATTTCATCAAACGGAGGATGTGTGGCTGCTGTCGAGCCCCAGAGATCCCACGCTGGTGAGACCACAGCGCAGGCAGCTCCTGAGCAGAAGACCCCACTCTGACAGCAGGACAGTGGCGGAGGCTGCGTCAATCACATGTGCCAATCCTCCTTCTGAGAGCCCAACAGGCTGACGGGAAAACAACAGCCGTAGGATAGAAAAGACATCCTAAAGGATAGAAAAGATCAACACTGGGAACCATCGTCCACAGCAGAAGGATCTCAACAAAACCCCGTAAAAAACTCCTCCAGTTAAGGAGAACTACAGCAACTAATTAAGCAGCATCGCAGGCACCGTGGCGCGCCACTCTAGCACCCTGTTCCCCACCCTTAGTTCAAGGCCTCTGTTGCAGTTCTCATGCTCCTCCACAGGACCTGGCAGCCTCTGCCCTGCCACTGAGAGCCAGAACTTCAGGAACTCTGCACTGCGACAGTGTCTGGCAAACGACAGAATTTTCACGGCCAACCCCCGCCTTGGTCCTGCAGGGTCTGAGTGAGCAGCAGTTACACATGGCCAGTCACTGGCCAGAGGCAAGAACCACTCCAAAGGTGGTGTGGGCCCAGGTAGAGATGCTGCAGGGGCAGACCTGCAGGTGATAAAACTGCACAAAGAAAACGTCCAAGAAACAAGCATAACTGGCTTGCTAATACTACTTTGGTCAATCAGTTTGCAAACTGGCTGCTGCTCAGCTCAAAAAATCTGCTTGTCTTTCAGTAATCACGAGGGTGAAACCGCCCTCCTCTGCCTGGTTGTGTATTTTCTCACTACAATTAAATGTGACATACAGCTGCAGTAAATATTTGTGCAGTCATAGCTCACGTATGATTATCACCAAAACCCCAACTTCAGCAGGGAATGTATATGCATCCTAGTCTAGTGTTTTGCCAGGCTGATATTTGCAATCTAATACAAATTCATTGAAGCCAGGAATTGAACGAAGTCAGAGCCAAAACCAGCAGTTAACCCTGCTTTTCATGGAAAGCAGGAACTGTGTTATTCACAGAATGAGGCAGCCTCGACAGACTGAATTTAGGAAATAATCTAATTGCCACTAGATGGCACATCTCAATTACCAATCTACGTGTGAATTCAGGATTGTTCTTTGTTTTCAATATAAGATATTCCCTCTCTTTGCTTACATAACACTTTATAATCATGCTTGCTTTCTATTTTGAAATCACAACAGCTTAAAAAAAACACATAGGAAAAAAAAGTAATTCTTAATAAAAATACACCACCTGCCAGTGAAAACCTAGCTTGATTCTGTCACATCTACAGCCAAAGCAGGCTAATAACAGCATCACAGACAGTTTCTTTATATAAACATGTACCTCTCCCCATAGTGACTCTTCCAGCTGCTTCCCAAAACTGCTGGCATGGCACTACCTTCTCTCCTAGGTGACAGCTGTGCCTTACGCTCAGCCTGGACGTTTCACAGCTGGAATGGATTTCAGCCTGTCACTGTTTCTAATACCAGGGGACACAGCAGTGGACAGCCTCATCTCTACCAAAGAACAGCAACAGATACGTTCTCATGCAGCTGGTCTTTTCCTCAGGTGATCAAATCTGCTGAAGAGCTCTTTTAACCTGCCCAAATCCCCACATAAGGCTACATGGAAAATACCATGGTGACCTCGATACAAAGGCATAGGGCTGTAGTCAGAGCAGTGAAGGCAGAATTGGATCTTTCTGCAGCATTCCACAGTATGAATCGTCATAAACTATTAAAATACAAACAAAACCACTGCAGGGTGCCGTGCTCATTCTCCCTCTGTAGTTATGAATCAGGGTCTCTGCAATCAGAAGTGGTTATTTCTTATTTATCCTATGTCCAAACTCACTCAAGATGAACACCTGAGCTGGATTCCAATCTTCTGCTATTACCATCAGTGAAACGTGCTTCAGACCAAACTGCAAACCAATTGCTACCACTTTTAAAATAGGTACCTGCCTCAGAAATTCCACAAGCATCAAACCCGGTAAATAATGATACAGAGAACAAACAGAATTCAATTTGTTTCCTCCTGGTTCTACTTCAGTCATCTGAAAACCTGTGGAGATTAAATTTATTATACTGACTAAGAGCACACTACTCTATGCCAGCAAAGTATAAAGCTTCTTGGGACCTCAGCAGCAGTGGGGTTTAACATAAGCTAGACTGGTCCACACAGAACTCCAAACTTCTTAGACCTGATTTCTGTTGGTATTCATATGACACAGACATGCTTTACACTACTGTGGCAGGTTGAAGGAAAAAACCTGCTTGAAGGCTTTTGTTGTAAACTGACCAATTGAATTATTCCCTTCCATGCTACGATCGCAGCAATCTCATTGGATGAGAAAGTTTTCTCGCGAGGGTACTGCCCCTTTAAGAAGCTGCGGGCTCGGGGACTTCCTGGGCTGCTTTCCGGACGGCTTCGGGGGCATTCGCGGCTTATTCGCAGCTTCTCGGCTCTCCGGACATTTCCCGGCTCCGCTCTGCGGGAGTCACTGCAGGACCTCAGCTTCGCTCCGGGGAAGAGGCTTCTCCAAACACTACGGCTCGGCTCCGGGGACTTTACAGGCTGCCGGAGAGGAGCTGTGCGCCGGGGCAGCCCCCGCCACGCCGCCTGGGACAGACTGCTCGCCTGGAGGCTGCTTTTCTGCTGCCGTAAGGTTTTACCCTCTCTGCCTGCCAGCGCCGCGGTTTCTTGCTTCTCTGCTTCTACAAACAACGAGAAAGCGGTAGGGACAGCGCTCTGCATATGGGAGTCCCGCGTTCATAACAGCCGCGGTTTCCTTTGTTCGCTCCACGAAAAGCGCACATGTGGCCGGTGCCATTTCCAGACTGCACGTGGTACCGTCCCCCTTTCTCTCTTTTTCTCACGTTTAACCCTCACCTTTCCATCCTGCACAGACTCTCAGGTTTTGCATTGGTTTTTCCCTGCATGTTATATACATATATTGTTCTAGTTTTAATAAAGTTCGTTTCAGTTTTCCAAACGTTCAGAGGTCTCACAAAATCTTTTCTTTTCCTTTTCGTATCTCTGCTTTTGAACCCTTTTCTCTCCCGGAGGAGAGGGGTTCAGGGATAGGAAAGGACTCGTCCCCGTGATCGGCTTGCCTCAGCCGACCGGCGACAACTACAGTGAAGGGTGAAGGAGTATACTTCTAACAGGTTTATAATTTCTAAGAGGATAATAAAAAGCATTTGAAAGAATACCCCAAGAAATAGAGTAACATAGGAGAGCACAGGACAGGACTCACATAATCAAAGCTCTATTTGAGTCTATTACACTGATATGAGTGATAAAAATCAATTCTCTACCTACGTTTGGGCCCAAATTTATGAATACCTGTAAAATGGGAGTCATGATACTGATGTCTGAAACCATTCTGAAACAAGTAATGATTTGTTTAAATACTGGATACTATTATAAATTAACTGAAACCATCATCTTTCCTATGGCCTGCTTCACAATCAGATGTTGACTTCTTTCACATCTGGGTTTGAGCAGCTGATTGTAAGATGGCAGGTTGTACCTTTCAATCACCTGCTACCGTGTGCTATTTTGGAAAGAGTGGATTTAATTTGTGAAATTACCAGGAAATTGCAAATAGAAGTAACTGCATTCATAAAAACAGTACTTTAAAATGTATATAGAGTATGTAAAGCCTTAAAACACCAGTTGCAGTGTGTGCCAATGAAACTGAAAAACCACTGATTTCAGGTTTGGCATTATAAAATTATGCCAGGGTAAGTAACGCTCACTTACCATTAATTTCCATCTGTCTTCCACATCACTGTAGAAGTATTTTCAAATGATGAGAAAACAATCACTGCCCTACTCCAGGCACGAAAGTACTGAATTTATTAACGGCAAATGGTACCTGCAGAAGTAAATTAATCAAATGTATATAATAGCAACTTCTGAGTTTAAAACTTTACCATTTAAAACTTAGCTTCCAGAAACCTCACCACATATGAGTTATACCTTTATTTTAGGGGAAAAATGAAATTAGCAGAGCAGTTTCACTTGGTTTTACAAATTACAGAAGGCACACCTGCATTTTTCTGCTTGTGAGTTCGTCTTTCAAGTGCCTTGAAACAATGATGAATAACTGCCTGGGACATTCAGCAATGTTTCATTTGGAGCTTATTGTTACCTGCAGACAGCATGGTACCCCACACCACTGCTATCACCACCACAGCAGCCAACTGCTGGCTGTCTAGTACAAGGCTGGCTTCTTCCTCAAATTTCAGAAGTCTGTTCTTAGAGAGTTCATTCGCTTTAAAGCAAAACACAGACTACTATGATGCTTCTCATGAGTATTTTAATAAAAAGAGGACCAGCTGTTCTGATTCAGTCAAGAAACCAATGTTGAAATGACAACCCTAATCTTGGGGATAGTATAAAAATGGAAGATGCAGCTCCCTTTTTCAAAATTTTTTAAGGAGTATTCTTGGCACGCCTGCCCATTCTAGGACAACAGGAACTACAAATTCTGCACAGTTTTTTACCTGTTGCTTTAAATCTTGTTTAGGCATTGCCTTCACTTCTTACAGAAAGGAATAAATAAGAATTAAAATGAAAATGCAACAAAGAATAAAGGATTGAGATCTTTGAGTTCACAGTAGAATAACGTAGGTACTTTCAAGCTTTCCTCTGCAGGACTGAAGCAGACTGTAAGCAAAAGTCTTCAGAGCGCCCCAGCTACTTCAGCACCTACATGACATTCACAGACAAAATCTAAAGCACTTACACCAACAGGATTAAATCTCTTAAATAAAACACGACTCTGAAAATTTTAACGAGTGATACATGAGCATAAAAGAAGCATAAATCTCTTCAGTAGTCTTGAATTCAGTCCTAGTGCAGAGTAATTCAAAATGACAGAGCAAGTCAGCATCAGGATAACGGAGTAATCTAGTATCGTCCTTAAAAAAACAAAAACCAATAAACCCCCCGTCCCAAACCACAATCCACAATAATAGTTAGATCTTCCTAAATTCATAATTAGTACTGATAACTAGTAATTGCTATGTTGAACAATCACAATTGGCAGGAAAAAATTCATTACACTGTAAAAAGCCTGCTCGCGAATGGGTTATTCTCTGTACTGTATTTCTGCTCTTAGCTCTTTGGAGAAGTAATTTATGAGCACTGCTGTCAGCTTCTGCTGGAGACTAGCACTTCCCATCACAAGAGGAATCAGCTGAGCAATATCAGTCCAGTCTAAGTGCTTGAGAATAACAACGGCTTCATCATAGAGTTTCTGCTGCTCAGCAGGAGGCAATTCCAAGAGGATCTGAGGGACCGGCTTGAACTGTCCACTGCTTCTCCAGGCACCAAGCAATCCACCAAATGCTCCTCCTGGAAAAGAGGGGGAGAACGGGGACAGGGGGGACAGGGGGGACAGGGGGGACAGGGGGGACAGGGGGGACAGGGGGGACAGGGGGGACAGGGGGGACAGGGGGGACAGTCGTTACCAGTTAATGTTAAAACCTGAAGTCTACCTGCAGCTTCACCAAAGTTCCCAACTTTAGGAGAAACCGAGGCAGAGCTGCCCCTGTGCCCCCTGTCACCAGGTTTATACAGGGTGCTGAAAACACCAAGGAGGATTTTGAAAGCTTCTCACATGCACAGCAATCACAAAGCAACTCTTTACACCAGCAAAGCTAACAGCCCCAAGCTAGAAATGAGAACCAAAACAACCATCCTTAGGACACTGGTCTCTTTAGGATAAGCTCTATGACTAAATAAAACCATGCCCTGCCTTATCGGGGCCATTCACACATAACCTCTTCCTAGACATTCCCAAACTGGTCCAAGCCTTCTGCTTCTGTGGAGCCACACACCGCAGCCTCCTGCTCCCAGCAAGTCTGTCCCTCAGAGGGTGCTCACAGGGACCAAACCCATCAGCTTCCCGGGCTTAGGCACTGTCCTGCTTCCACCCACCAAAGCACCACCCCACCCACTCCAGCTGGCCAAGAAAGGCTCTGGTAAGTGGAGAGGTTCCAGGTCATGAGGATAACAGGGAGGGACCCTCTACAGCTCAGGTGACTGTGGCTGCTGCCAAGAAACCAGCCGCAGTCCTACGTGGCTGCTCCCCTTCAAGGAGTTACTGGGGTAACTCGCACCACTGCGCTCTCCAACAGCCACTCGCACGACTGACACTGCTGCCCAGAGACACCAGGCAGCGGCACCCTGGGCGAAGAGGGAGAGCCCTCCCAAGGGAGAGGCGTCAGAACCCACCCGGCCTCCAAAATTCCAACTGCCAGCAACTGCTCCTAGCACGTCGTTCGTGCACTCGCAGGGAGGCAGCTTCTCGGTAGACAAAAACTCTGCAATTTGCAGCTTTTACTCAGGTGGTAATTTGTCCCGTGGTACCACAGAAATACTTGAAAGCCTACGATGGCTGAATCCATCTTCAAGGAACTTTTATGAGAACATCAATATCTGATTTAGGGGCACTTAATGCAAAAACCACTAGAAGTATTGACGTCCAAGTTCCTCATCTGTTGAGACAAGATTTGTTACATGATCACACTTTTCCCCCCACAGCCACACATCCACAAGCCATCCTTCACAGAGCAAGCAGTCCTCAGAGAGCACCGTACGCTGCAAGTTTCTCCAGTGACCGCTGCAGACGGGAGGTCGCTCAGCCTCTAAGCCTAGGTGCGAGGCAGCAGTAAGGACAATCCCTGCTACCAGACCCACGCCTACCCAGGCTGTCAGTGTAAGAGAAAGCGCCCTTGCCTGCCGCTGTCCTTGTACCTGTTCCAAAACCCACCAAGAAGCCCGTGAAACTGCTGGACCTGCTCGCAGGAGTAAGGAGCGTTCAAGGACCAAGGCCCACGTGACTTGAGTGACAAGGCAGCTTTCAAACTAGACAACTCTTATTCAAGAGACACAACGACAGGAGAGACAACTCTACTATTAGACTCTGGCCTTCCTGAAATTTCCCACGCAAGGAAAAAACCAAAGAGAGCAGGCACTTTTAAAATATAGGAAAAAAAATAATTTTAAGCGAAACAGACTCACCTACAGCGATGCCAGGTGGACCTCCCATCAGACCCCCAATAAGTGCTCCCGCACCAGCCAGCAGTGCTCCTTGACCAGAGTGTTTGACTGCAGCTTTCATCCCCTGCTCCTGAGAGAGATGGCAGAACAGTTGGATCACCTCATCAACATTGATGGGCATCTTGGCGACTTAAGATCCTGGAAAAGACGTTTTAAGTTATCTTTGGATCCCTGCAACAGGGACTGTATCTCGCTGCCAAATAAAGTTTAGGAAGAAACAGAGTTCAGGATTCTGTGTACAGAGGCGCTGTTAATTCAGGACAAAAAATGAATTTGCTTTCTCTTTCATTGCTGGGAAAGCCACTCCTATTTGCAAACAGTTAAAGGCTACCGACTCTGAAAGTGAAACCACAGAGGAGACCAGAAAAATCCTTTTTTATGACATTCAGAAGACCAAACAAGGACTGGTACCAGCAGTGGGAGACTTCAGAAAGTTTCTATCTCCTTTGACAGTACATTGCCTTTGCCCCCAGCAGTTGCCACGCGTGTTCAGCATCACGCACAGCTCCGGGAAAAAGGCAAAGTAAAGCCTCACTCTGCCGCAGCTACCAGATTGTAACTGGCAAATCTCTCTGCTATTTTGTCCATGCTTCTCCCCATTTTTCACACACCTAAACACTTCCAGGCTGATTTCAGAAGGGAGGGATGCAAGAAGAGCCTGAGGAAGGGTACAGATTTCAGCAGGAGTCGTAGGACGGACCTGAGACTGGGAATAAATGTGGGGACTGCTGGAGAGAGAGCATCACGTGCCAGAGGTGCGGGTGCCAGGAAGTGTAGCAAGCAAGAAAAGAGGTTGCATGAAGAAATAGTATGACTTCTCTGCTTTAAAAAAGGGAAGATTCTATTGAAGAAATATATTTTACCCATTATTTTGCACCTAATGTTTGCTTGCTGTTAAGCCAGTCACTTGAACCAAACTTTTTAGAAATGGTTACTACACTCCACTTTAGTACAGCATTGTACAAAGCCAAGCACTGACAAATCCATCTTTGGCTTTCAGTTTGGCAAAGCAAGTAGATACTTTTTGTCTTTCACTACTATTTTAGTAATAGGAGAACATACAGAGTACTAAAAATACCCTCAGTGAGATCAGACAAAACCCATAAAGTGAAATTAAGAAACTCCATCCCCTGAGCAGAGCTGGATGAGCGCTCAGTAAGTAAGGCCCAAGGACTTAGCACTGAAGAGTAAGAAAAAGCTCGTTCATTAAGCAAATACCTTCCACTCTGCACACCAACTGAGGAAAGGGATTGTGTGGAAAAAAAGAAGCGTTCAATATGATTAAAAATATAACTCTATGTACACAGAAGGCAGATCTATTGTTGTGCATGGGAGGTTAGTCCTATTTAACAGATGAGTGTTTGGTTTTCCAGCCTTCACAACACTTTTGATAGCAGCGCATGTGCAACACTTTCTCAGACCAAGCCAACTTCTCTTCAAGTCTTTCTTGAATAATCTCCCCAGTGCAAAGTGAAAGTGAAGCACTACCACACAATTTTTTTTATATTAAAAATTTACTACTGTGAAAGTGAAAGCTTTCTTCTGCACTAAAATGGCTGACTCCAAATATCTGTGTCACTGCAGTATCCAAGCACTGCTGACACTAAACAGAAATCTGCTTTTTGGAAGGGACCACATAGGCTCCATAACGGCAGAGTAGGAAATTCATCAGATAGTTGCACTTCTCTCACTACTTCATTCATTTTTATGCCAATCTAAGAAAAACATCAAAGTTCTTTATTTTACCACCGCTGCTTTTGGGTTTTTGGCAGGCTTATGACACAGCAGTGCGCACAGACAGCAGAGTGATGCACTCTGCTTCCAGAGTTATATACTACCTCATTCAATGTGATTCAAGCTCAAAGTAATAAACAAATGGTTGCTCTGTTCATCCTAGAGTAGTAGGAAAAAAATCTGTATACAAGTGGTACAGATCACACTGCCAAGCCTGGTAATGTTAGAAAATGAGAAGATAATTTTTACCTTTTATTAACAGAAGGTGAGCAGATTGCCACTCAGTGACATGCACACAAGCACCGAGAAGCCTTAAGTGCTGCAGGATTCAGTTTCTCCCCTCAGTGAGTTGGGAACTGATTCATGCTTGTCCTGCACTTCCTTAGCATGACCTCAGACTAACCCAGCTGCCTGAGTGATGAAATGAATTTGCTTCTTCTCTTTGGGCTAAATCCAGCAAACTTCTCATGCGAAGCTCTTCAGCACGAAGGCTCTGTGGCACCGATGGGACTACACAAGCTGGAGAGCTGACAACACAACATGGCTTTTGCTGAGAGTAATAAAATCCGCTTTCCTCCAACCAAACTCACAGACTCCCACCACTTCCTAAACCGACCTGATTGTAATATATGTGAAATGATGTTTTGTGAGTAAAGAAACTCGAGGTTGAAACATCAGGTTCCTGCAGTGTGTAGAAGCTGGCTGCCCAAAGAACACCACCAGCATTATTCCATCCACCTCACTGCCAATACTACGAAGTGTCCTTATGGTGACGTGGCATCTCAAGCAGTGCAAAGGTGATCTGCTACACTGCAGCTTCCCTGAATAAATAAAAAAAACTCTTTCATGACTAGATTCAAAGTGCAATTGGCTTAAGAGTGAAAAAATCCCAGACCATAACGAAAACAGGAATCACACTGCTATCTGGTGGAGTACAAAGTGTAGTGTACACATGAATTTGAAATAACATATTCGTCTCAAGTTAAAGCAGAAACATACTGGAACTCAAGCAATTGTAAGCATTTTTTCCATAATAAATTATTTTACTGCTTTACTCCCTCACAACTTCCACAAAGGGAATTTCCACTTACAAAATTAACATTTCTCTGGGGTTTTTTGGTTTGATTGAAGAAGAAGGTTCTTGGCACAGCAGAGCCATTCCTGCTGAATTCCGATTGTGAGTGTCACACTCAAAATTCTCAAAGACGTTACAAGAAGCAGTCCTTTTCTCTCAACTCGTGCAAGTGTTTTTAGGATCTCTTAGCACATTCACTGTAGGTCCTGCAGTGAATTCTAGTGAACACAGTAGCTGAGGCACAGAACATACAAGTCGGGTTTTTTTAAAACTGTACATACAGAGCACTAGTGAGAGCCACTGAAACCTAAACCACATCTTACAACCCATACACAGAACACAATCCCCAAGATCCTACATTCAGCACAAAGACACAGATGAGTGGACCAAAGTTGCAGAGTTGGTCTTTTATGAAGTCTGCTATCACAAATTTCTTTGAAAATTTCAGGTTCTGATGAAGAATCAAAGTGTCCAAATCAGACAATTTTCAGGGAGCATGTATTTTTTTTAACCACACACTACAGGCCATTAAAGCAGGATATTTTGACAATATATTAACAAGTTGCGGCACAGGGAGTCCATAAAAGAGTTTAGCCTGCCACTAGGATAAGCAGCCACCGAAACAGCAAGCTTTAGGCTGAAGAAATCAAACAGAAAGCTTATGAAGCTCTGCAGCGGCAAACCTGTAACAGCTCACAGACTGGTAAGGTCTGTAAGAAGCCAACTGCAAGAATGTGGAGCACAAAACTGCGGCTGACATGAACTTTATGATCAGAAGCACTGAGCGAGCAGAATAGGAAGATAAGCCTATTGGATAATCCCAGTGAACTACAGGGGAGCAAGAATCCTACCCCAGAATAAAAGGAACTGTAAGTTTTATGTGTCAGAGGCAGAACCAGATGACAGACAAAAATATTTATAAACTTTGATTTTGTAACTGACAACTAGAGCAAAAGTGCAATTTGATTCCAGCACCAAAGTATTTCCTACAGAATCCACCCAGATGTTAAGAAACACTAGGAATGTAAGTACTGGATTTGTGCTAAAGGAGGGATAGAAATGTCAAGGACATCCATAAAATTGGGCTGAGCTTTCAGAGGTGCTGAGTTCCCACAGCTCCCACTGACTTCACATGGCACTGAGAATATTCAGCACTTCAAGAAAAAAAAATACAAAGAGTTTTGGAAAATAAAGTCACTGAGAAACCAAGCTTTGTGGTATTGCAGACCTTTCTTACTTGTTCTACAGCAATTCAGTGGGTGTGTTCCTCCATGTGGTCTCCCCAAGCATCCGGGATGTTAGACTCTGTACTTCTCTCAAAGTCAGCTGATGGTCTCTCTTTCACCCCAGGGACTGGGGAGCAAAGTGAGCCATGACCCTGCTCTACCTATCCAAAGAGAATGATAACATGATGTTTGTATGTCATCTTTGAACCTAAAACCGATGGGTTTTACCAAAAAGTACATTTCTCTCAGAACTACTTTTATTACTTAAGAAACGTGATACAAATAATTAAAATCACAAAAAAGAACACATCATACCCAACTCACTGAAAGTCCTATGAACGTAAACAGCCCAAGAGGTTTTAACCAGATTAATCCATTGTGTTAGCCTCATTTCAGCTCTTTCCTATTTGACACTCCCATCTCTTTATCCTACTTTCCCCTTCACAGAACGATGACTTTAGACAGGCAAGAGCCCTTCTACCCTTGAGCTCACTGTCCCACTTCCAGAAAACAAACACCCTCCCAAATGTCCACACAGGAGATATTCTAACCAGTACACAGCCTGGCCCACCACTGAGCTGTCCTCAGGGCTCCTTACAACCTTCCTTTGAGGTAACGGATATACTCTTCAGTAAACATGTCTACAACGTGCACATACATAGAAGAAAAATCACAAGCCAAATTCCAAACCTACCAAGCAATGAAGACATAGGTCTAAGTCCTCTTACCAGGAGCTAGCTTTACCTTGGTGAACACCGCATGGTGATAAGCAAGAACACTGGCATCAGCAGCCAGTAAAACCTGCTATAAATATACCAGTTTTAGCCCTGCTCTGCATTTGTATTTTTCAGTTACTTTGCTAAGGGAGGGTTCATTCCTACTTACTTATTGGGGTAAAAACAAAACCATGCTGATTCTTATTCTTGTCTTAGTATCTGGTACTCTTCTTTCCCAACCATGAGGACTCACTACATCTACAAATATTTACTGTAATAACATAATTATGTTGCCGACTATACATTTATTCAGATATTCTATTCTGTGAGTTTAAATTATATCAGGAGAGGGTAAGAAACTCTGGTTTTGCTAGACAATCTGAATTAACTGACATGCATAAAAGAGCATTTTAATATTGTTTCTAGGAACTGCGACCTTAAGAACATTGCTTACTTTCTTTTTCTTTATCAAAGCATACAAATTTATCAATGCATTTAATTGGTTGATTTAACCAAAGATGCAACAAATTTACTAATTATACAAATAAACTACTTTTAGGAGCCTAGGAGATGATTTTACAAGGATCTTGGATGCCTAAAAATGCAGGTAACAGTGGAAATTATCTCCTTCTACTAAGGTTAAAGGAAATTTGGCACCCAATGTGTGTAGGCACTTAGGATATCCCACTTAGCTAGACTGCTAAATCACAAAGTCTTTGTGAAAGGCTGGCCATAACTCATTCAGGCCTTCAATTTTTTTTTTTTTTTTTTACTTACTCAATGTCTTTCTAATTTATAAATTAAGGGTGAAATTCTTTTTTCATTTCCTAGCCAGCTTCTCCATTTTGAAGGCAGTATTAGAAAAAGTTATGGGTTGTTTCGACCAGCTAGATGATATTGAAGCCAAAACAATCAGACTTTTAGTTAAGGAAGAAAAAAGAGCTGACGCTTGGAAAACACAAATAGCAGAGATTGTTCCCCTGTAGAGACAGTTGGCAGAGTACACGGCAGTGGTATCTTTGAAATCTGAACTAAGCCAGAAAACTAAAGATGCTTTCCCTGACTCACTACAAAAACATGATCTTCAGCTCATTAAAATTAATCAACATGTTCTGAATGTTTTAAAATTTATTAAAATCTCTATGACTAAAATAGGCTGAGCACAAAATGTAATTATAAGCTCTTTCAAACAGCCGAAATTTAATTACACTTCAGATATATTTTATTTATTTTCCTACATCGCCCATTCCAGGTTTACAATTGCTGAAACGATGATTCAGCCGCTATGTAACTCGGGGAAAAAAGAAACCAGAGGTTAAAGGAGAGTTCCATCTCATCTGGAGATACCTAAGGCTCTTCTCGCCGTGCCCGAACGACGGCCTCCGAAGCGGGGCGGCCCCAGGGGCTGGAGCGGCGGGTGGCCTGCCGGGATTCGGCCAGGGCCCGGCCCGCACCAGGGCCCCCCCGCCACTCCCGTTCCATTGCCGCTCTCCCCGGGACAGCCCCGGCACTCGCGGGGCTGTGGGCCGCAGTCACCGGGGCCCGCTCCCCACAGCGTCTGGCTGCCGCAGCCGCCTTCTGGAACCTTTCCGGCCGCCACAAACACAAACCGCGCTGACACCTGGCCGGGGTGGGGGGAAGCTCCCCGGGAAGCAGAGGGGACAGCGGGGCCCGCCCAGACAGGGGGCCCACACCGCCGCAGCTCCCGGCCCAGCCGGGCATGGCCAGCGCCGAGCCTCAGAGCGGCCCTTCCCTGCCCTCCCTCCCTTTCTCCTCCTGCTGCCTCCAGCCACCTACCTCAGCCGGCACGGCGCGGCGCAGCGCACCGCACCGCACGGCTCGCGGGAGGCCGGGCAGGAAGCGGCTGCGGTGGCGCCGGGGGAGGAGCACGGGCCGCCGGGGCGACCCTGCCCTGTCCCTTGCGCTGCTCGCCCCGGGCCCACCGCGCCCCTCCGGCGTTGATGGCTGCTCCGCGACGGAGCGTGAAAGCCGCGGCAGCCCGCCCCACCTCCGCGTCGGCCTGGGAGCGGGGCGGCGGCGGCAGGCCTCGGGGAGCCGGCCTCTGCAGCAGCTCTGGTGCTTGCTCCGCGGGGACAGCGCGCAGCCCGGGGGGGCGTCGGCCGCTAACTGCTGCAAGTGCCGCTTCCCGCCTGCCCCCGCGGCGGCACCGAGCGCAAACCCGGCCCAGGTCCCCCGGGGCGGGCGGTGCACGCCGAGCCACGGCGCTGCCTGCCCGGCCCCGCCCAGGCCACAGACCAGGCGCGGTGTAACCTCTCTCCCGGAGCTTGGCGCTTATGTTGTGGAACAGCACAGACGCCCCTGGCAGCATCTGCTGCTCCGGTGCGCGGACACGGCCTTCGCGAAGGACATGACAAAATGCCAGGGTATTCTGAGGTGCGCTCTTCTGGGAAAGCACCTCCCGCTGCCAGCCGAGCTTTTACGGGAGGAGGAAGGAAGGGACTGCCCGCCACAGAATGCTGTTAGCACGTCCCTGCCCCTCACCTGAGAGCATCATCTGGCAATATTTTTGCAGACTTCTCATGCAGGTTTATTTCAGTCATCAGCTCGCTGAAGTACATCTGAAATAGCACCATATGTAATCAAACACGCTATGCACGGAAGCAGCGTTAAACAGCTGTGTCACATATGGCTCTTGAAATATCACAGTGTTTCTTAACACCAGTACAATCTTTGGAAAGTTACTGCCTAATGTTAAAAATGCTGCCATTTCCCATGAACGGGTTATTAACAGAAATTTTTGGTTTTGTCAACTAAGCCTTTATTAAGATTTCACTTCTGATTTAAGGTAAACCGTCTCCCCCCAGTTCCTGGAGAAGATGAAAAAGCGGGATGAGGAAAAGAAGGAGGAATATAACACAATTTTTGTCCCTTTCCTGTGGCTGCACTGGGGACTTCTTAACCTCCCCATGCTTTATACGATCGCATAAAGTACTCTCTGTGTAACAACTCAAAATGTTACAGGTCTACTGGTGCTCTTCATTTTTATGATTTGGATGTAAAACACAAACGTAATTCCTAACATGAGCAAAGACCCAAAATGCCATGTACATTTTAAAAGTAACACTCCAAATTCCAGCTGTAAGCAGCTTCCAAGGAGCAAAATTAAAAGCAACGAAGTCTGCCAACCATTGAAGGAGAGAATTTTTATCACTCTGTCCAAAACTGCATCATTACTTCACTACTCCAGTTAAAAATAAACATGGATTATTAGGGCTACATCGGCAGGTATTTATTAGGTCTACTTTTTCCTGTGGTAGAAGTTACTAAAATGCAAATGTAAGGTAGCAGTGCAGAGTGTATCCTTTAGGGATGTATTGTAAATGATACTGTAAATGATCATTTACTGATATAAATGATACCACACTCTCAGAGAAATTCTGACTGCTGAAGTCGACAGGAATGTGGTTATTGCAATCAGGTGGGTTAATATTTGATTCTGTACGCAGTTACCAGCCAGCACGTGATGGTATGCCTGTTACTCTTGGTGAGCATCAACCAATCCACGTGAATCAGCACACCATGCATTCCACCAAACGCCCTGGGAGTTTGGGCTGACTAACAGTGCAGGAGTTCTATTTTGGGTCCTACTGAAATAGCAAGACCTGCAATGGATTTTCTCCTGACCATGTTTGCTGCCCGGCGGGCTCCATCTGGTGGCTACCCACACCCCGCCATCACGGGGGTCCCACTCCACACTTGGCGTTTGGGAAAAGTCATCCTGAATGCGAGAAGGGGCAGCTCCACTAGCATTATTCTCTTGTACACGATTGTTTGTTCTGGCTGGATCTGTCACTGTGATTCTAGCGTGTATTTATGCATTTCAACATCCACTCTTAGTAAGTAATTAGTACCTGAGATAAGCATTCACATGCTTTTTAAATTCTAGGAGCTGGTGGAGTGCGAGCAGTTCAAGGTGGTCTTGCTGCAAATCAGATCCTGCCAATAATCTCACTGTACCTACTGCAGTATGCTGGGCTCTTACAAGTACTAGGTGTCATTGCTTTCCTATATTGAAGTTCTCCTTGTCCCCTTTATCAGCACTGATTCACTATTTAATTTCCTTTATCAGGATGTTTACATCTTTTTCCTCTTCGGGTTACTAGGAACTCTACACTTTTAAAAATCATGAGAGAAACGGGTTAACGGCATATTTTCACACCTTTTCACATACTAGGAAACAGGGCAAGGGGCACCAGGAACAATTTCAGCTGGAGGTGGACTGTTGCCTGCTCCTTATGGGGTCTCAAGAAAATGCCCATCAGGAACAGGCTCAGTCTGGAGGAACTGTCCAGAAATACCTGCCGCAGTTGCCTGAAATACCCATTACTTTCTGAGAAAACCATGACAGATTTTTTTTTTTTTTTTTTTTTTTTAAGATGAGGCACTTATTCTTGCTGGACAGAAAAAACCTGATTCTCTAAATTTTCTTCTGTGACAGAGATTCCCAGAGGAAACACGAGGATTAGGCAACTGCAGGTGACAGACTTAGTTTCATTGTTTCACCTAGTTGCACTTTTAAAAAAAAAAATCCTAAATTTTTTTACTATCACAATGGCAGGAAAAAAACATGGAAAACTTGAGGCATGTGCAAGTAATACAAATCCATTTGCCTAAGTTTGCAAAGTAAACTTAGCTATGATTTCCCTTTCGTGTCAATGTGTTAACGTGGATACGGGTGAGGATGATTTCATTTACAATGTTACATCAAAGCAGTATAAGAAAAGAGGAAAGAGGAAGAAATGTCATGTGTTCCTCAGAATGTGGGATGGGAGTGGCCCACAGAGAAGAAAAGGGATTGAAGATGTCACAAGCAGGTTTCTAATCCTATCCAAGTTTAGGAAGGTAAGAGATTTCTCTCGGTTCCCCCAGAAGTTTGGGAACCCCTATACTGCAGTGGAGAGAAGCTGCTTTGCTTATCCTGTCTAACATCCAGGGCTCTAGACAAGTACATCCAGGTACTCTAAACCCCGGTCTGCGTGCGCTTCTTGTAGGGTCACAGGAACAGCACAGGAACGGCACTTTCTCCCAGAACTCTGTACAATGAGAAAAGGTAACGCTTCTAAAACCAGGAACCTAACTCCAATTTTCATCGGTTAACACTCTTCATCTCTGAGCACGCAGGTGTAAATAAGATAGTAAAAATGACCGAATCAGTGTAGGAAGACACAATAGCAGGTTACAGAGATCTTCTAGAAGCAAAACATATGCTTGATGGCAAATCTTCTCCCTGTTTCCTACATTAGATATTCATCAGGGTCTGACTTCTAATTGAATGCAAATAAAGGATATAACAGGTTTTTGCATATGAAGTGAAGAAATAGAACATCTGTCTCTTCACAGCTTTTCGATGTACCTTATGTGACATTAAGCAAAGAAGAGGTTTGCCTCATCAGCCTGTAGAAAATGGTTTGGATTTCAGTACGACTGAACTAAATCATTCCACCGCTGCTGAAAAAGGTGCTGCTTTTCTCTCCCCACACACTCTCAGGTGATAAAGTGACAAGTTGGGCAAAATCAGTTTCAATGCCAAAAAGATGGACTACTGGTGCAGCACGGAACACTGAAGTGGAAATAAAATCCTGGTTAAAAAATAGCTACACAAAATACCTGCAAGGTTTCCAGAAAGGAGCTAAAAAAACCAGTCTCCTACAACCACTCCCTCCACTCCTCATTCTTTTGCAGAATGTATTTTAGAAAAGTGCACCCAAGCTTTCTTCAAATCTCTAATTAAAGGGCATACATAAAGGAGACAGTTCAAAATTGGATCTAAAATGCGTATTGTAAATTCTGTTAAGGAACAAAACATTCTAGTAGCAAGGATGGAGGAATGACATTTGAAGGTGTCTGGAATAACATCAGTGATAGAATTCCATGCTTGATACTGTTAAGTGGTGTGAGAAATCTGTACCATAATCTGGTGCTTGTGGACTCTGAGAATAGCAAATGTTCAGCTACATATAATTCTGGCCCCAAATGTACCGTACGCTGGGGATGCAAAGAGTCAGCACAAAGAAGCTCACTTAAGTCCCAACAGAGTCAAGGGTCCCTGGCTGACTTCCCTTCTAACCTTACAACAAGTTTACGGTGCCAAATGAAAGCCCACACTATTAGTTTCCATTCTTCCAGGAACACAGAACAACTCTCTCCAGGCTTCTTGGGTCTGAGTTCTGATAATGTGGCAGGCAAGAGGGGAGCTCACAGTCAGCTAGGTGGTAGGGTGGAAGGGAAGAGGCCAGCTTAAACAGATTGCATTACCTGATTCTCTTTTCTCATGTGATAGGTTGGAGGCAAGAAGATGGAAAGATAAATTTGAATCATTCTCTACAGTGATGGACCAGAATCAAAGCTTCCAGAAGTCACTGCAAATAATCAGATGTGTTACAATGGGATTTTCAGACTTACACAGTCTAGCATGTTATATTTTAATACTGTATCCTGGGCCACCTCTCTGCTTCTCTTGGAATCACAAGGGCATCACCATTTGGGATGACACATAATGCCTGTGTGGCTACAACAGGGTTGTCAAAAGAGCTATTGCTAAGCTAAATGAAGAGCAGGGCAGTGTTTATACCATATTTATAGTTGTCCTATAACATGATCTAGACTTTGGAAATAAAAAGAACTGGAAACTCTTTGCAAACTATGAAAAGGTCCTTTGCTGGCTTCCTGTAGACCTCGATTTGGGAACCACTGCCTTTAAAGTGTAATAAATGACTGCCTCAGGAGAAAAATGACATGCATTCAATACTGGTAACAGGCATAATTTATAAAGAACAGCTAATACCAAATGCTTTACCTAGCGGTGTGCATACATACAACCATGAGAGAAGTGCCACTGGAGTAGAGGCATTGACCAAGCAGATGACTGAATGCTAGAAAGGGAGAGAACTGGGCAGCCCCTTCTCTGTGGTTAAGTTCCAAGGGATATTTTATCCTGCCCTAAGCAGACAAGCATTAAGTTCTCTCAAGTCTGTTGAAAGGACTCACAGCAGGATGTGCCAATCTCTGTACCATGGAAGAATAAAAGGCTAAGATTTTGCTGCAGTTGGAATAAACAACTGTCCTTAATTTCTGTCAAACAGTAGATGTCTCCCTTTGCCAGTTTTTGAAATGTGTGTAAAATGTTGTTAGGGTCCACAGCCAGAATTATTAGTCTTTTTTTCAGCCGACATTCCCATCATGCCTCGTAGACAAATCCATGGGGGACGAAAGATAACACTGAGTCCAAACCCTGAGAACAGAGCCTCATGAAAGCAACAAATTATAAACTCTACTGAAGAGATTTTCTTTAGAAAGATCACAGGTCTCATGCTTTAGTCATGGCCCATTCCCTTGCCAGCAGGTTCAGAGAGAGTGATCTGTGAGAGCTAAGTGATTTCTTTCAAGTAAGCTGCTCATGATGACTACAGAAACCTCAAGGATTACAGTGCACAAACAATGGGAGAAAAGCCGCTTCAAATAATACACCCAGACAATGGAGCTGCCATTATGGCAGAAATGCAAAATATGGACAGGGATTTAAATGAAACGGGTGATATCTGTGTACTTCGGAGGGCTCATGTGTGCCAAATTTGGCAGTATAGTGTTCATATTGCTTGTTGCTCCACCCCTTGAACAATGAGGCTAAACCCCATACGTGCAGGAGTTGGTAGAGCACAAGCAGTTTTGCTAATCACACTGCATGCAAAAGCAAAAAGACAAAGGAAACGAGTAATGCTCAGACTAGCATTGGGGAAATAATTAAACATGAATGAAATATTGTACGTGGATTTGAAATGAATGTTCTTGGAAACAATTGTGATGTTTTAGTTGTGCTGCTTTCCCCCTAAGTTTTACGAAGTAATTTGCATGTCATTTAAATAAATACTATAAATTTTTGCAACCTTTTTTGTTTTTATTTACACAAACCAAAATGCTCATTCCCATTATTGTTTGGATTACCTGACAAGAGTGAAATGCAGAGGTCTGAGAGGAAACTTGTCTCTCCCCAAAATATTAGATATTACTCATGCATGAGTGAGCCAGAAAGGAGGACCCCACCTTTAGCTTTGCCTTCTGTAGACAGCTGGAGCTGCAAGCTGGTCGAGGGTACTGGTATATGCTGCCTTGCATTTGTCAGGGCTTCATCGCCCTTCCTGAAAATAGGAACAGCCTCAGCACTGCTTGTCTGCTGGCATGCAACATTTACTGGCCAAGCCTGCTTTTTCTGGGATAACTTAGTTGATTGGGGCTTAAGCACACACAGTGAACAAAGACAACAACTCTACAGACATACTGAACTTGCAAAAGCTGCTTGAGTGCTTGACATCATCTGCAGCGGATACTCAGTACAGCTTTCTCATGCTGAAACATTAGGACACTGTAAACACATCTCTGATGACTTCTCTGATTCTCTTTGAGAATTCACGAGGAATCTCTGTTGCTCATATTGTTTTCACTTCTGGTCAGTATTATCCACAAATCACCAATTTGATTTCACATCTGATAAATATTTGCCTTCCTTCTTGACTATATAATTAAACTTCCTTCTCAGAGCCCTTTTCAAACCTGCTTTCTCCTCTCACCCTACTGAGGGGGTCAGCAGCCTCCAATTCAGAACCTTTGCCATTCTGTGCATTCAGAAAATTAAAAAGAAATCAAATCATTGAAATACAGATCCTAATCCAGAAAAAGCTGAGTGCAAGGTAGACTAAAAAATGAGGTAGATGCACATCCCTCTGCAGGATCATATTGGGCCTGTTGGCCACTGAAAACTAAATACAGGTACCATCACCTGAAAACCAAGTGACCTAACCATCTGCTAAAAGAGGAATTGAGTATCTAGCATAAATTGTAATGTTCTGGCCATAAATGGTCTTTTGGGCTTCTGATCTGTGAAGGCTGCCTGCAGGTTTCCTCCACAATGCTTTATTTATGCCTTGTTGCTCTCTCCAGTCTAAAAGGGTACCCAACAAATACTCTTCTCTCTTCTCACACAACACTGGGCTGCTTTTCCTCACGGACTCTTGTAAAATATGTCCAACATTAGATTGTAAACCACATGAACTCATTTTACAGACGTTCTTTTCACATAAGAATATCCTGTAGTCTCAATTTCTAAGGCTGTTTTTTTGGTTTTATAAAGCAAGAGAATCAACCCACTTTCCGTCATGGATACAAAGGCATTTACTTTCCTGGACTTTACTTCATGGAGTCCTAAGTTTTACTTCACCACAAAGGAAGTAAAATTGACTGGGTCTAATTTCATGATGTCCAGATATCACTAGGGTGTGCTGTAGATCATGAAATTTCAGTAAAACACGTTAACAGGGAAAAATCTAGCTGCTATACTAAATATTTTAAATTAATTACAAACATAGAAGCAACTCAATACTGACTCAAATTCCTTGTAAAGCAATATACACACTCAGGAGAGGTAATATAACACCTTAACAATTTAAAACCATTTTGTTACACAGGCTTGGTAAGCACAGCACAGCTAGACTAACTAGAATTGGGCAGATAATCACATGCCTAAATAACTAAAACTAGATAAGTAAAATCCAGACATGCAGTCTGGTAGGAATTGAAAAATCGGACTAGAACCAATATCCATAACAAACCAGGCAGCAAGAATAAGGGACTTTGGAAAACTTTCTCTGAAAAAAATTATGAGACTATTTAAATCACTGGAACTCACAAGGGTAAGGCCTGGGGATGCAGAGTCAGGGCTGAACAGGAGTTATTTATACCAATTAATGCATATGAACAGTGGTGCTGAAATTCCCAGTGGGGATTAACAGTAGAACTGAACCAAATTCATCACAGGAAACCACACCTGTCAGGTATCAGCTCTGTGTACAAGAAAGAGTGCCCAGCGTGGAAGGGGACCACAGCCCCTGGAGGAAGGAAAGTGTCAGCTCCCAGCTCTCGGCTTACACCCACTTCCAGCCCCTGTAAGAGATGGGAACCCTTGGTACAATCTACACCCAACCAGCTGCTTGGCAGGAAGAGCACCTCTAGCCTTCAGTCTAGTAAAGAAACACATATCCTGGCACACCTCTGGTCAACTCCCACTATAGTCATGGAGAGGTGGTGGGATAATGAACCCAGCACAGTAAGGATGCTGAATCAGAAGAGCTTTTAAGCACATGCTCACCTTTAAGCATATATTTACACAAACAACCACAGACTAAAATGCAAAATTTTAAAGAAGCACCTACTTAAACACTTTAAAACGCTTAAATGGTTTACTGTGCTGAGGGCCTGACTGTTAAGACATATCCAGTATGCCATAGTTACTGGTAACAGCAAACAGAATTATAAAGTGATGCTTCAGCAGGCTGCATGAACTGAGTTTCATAGCCTTACACCATGAACCGTGTATTCATTATTATAACAATTTGTATCACTATTTATAGCATTTAGGGAACCCCAATCAGGGCTGTATTGTGTTACAGACTGTACAAGCCCAGAAAAATAGGATGGCTCTTACAACGAGTACATCACAAGGTCCACTACCATAATTAACATTGATTAGCAGCGACGCAAACAGCATGGGAAGACAAAGATTGAGTCAGTTTGGGAGCTGAGGTACTCTCTCACCCTTTAAAAGTGGATCCTCTGGCTCCCAACTCCCCAGAACAGAGAGGAGGATGTTTCAGTAGGGAAGGCTGCAGTCTCCAGCACTCCCAGTTAGCAGCTCCCATGAATGCATTCTAGGACATGGGGTTCAAAGAGGCATCTTTGCCACTTGCTTATCCAGTCTCCATCAGGAGCAAGTACATCACACAATCTTGCCCTTAAAATTATCAAGAACCATTTCAAACCAGTTAAGAGTGCTTTTTCTTCCTACTCAGGGCATACAACTCTCTGAAAATAGACCAGGCTGGCTGGAACAATTGGATTAGACTGTGTATCTACACTTCAGCCTAAAGAGAGCCTACTATTTGCCATCACTGATCAGCTAGAACTGACCTAAACCAAGAATCGGTCAGACTTTGAGTATGTAAATCAACTGAAGTCAAAACACCAGTACCAAACCTGCTCCCTAACATCTGAAGGGCATATTTCCCCTGCTTCCCCAAGCCCCTCTTCCCAGCCTTTGTTACTCTTCCCCAGCCCTGCAGTGAAGCCGTATGATTGCAACCACCACAATCAATTCTGATCAAAAAGTACAGCTGGCAACCTCTGATCTACTTAATGTATTAGAAAAGACCCCAAAAAGCCAGATCCACTTTAAATGAAATCTCAAGAGTGACCTTAACAGACATGGCATGTGGAGCTGCATGTAATAAACTCCCTCCCTCCAATATGCATCCCTTGCTAGATCCGTAATTGTGATATGGAACTCCTCATCTCAGAGCCATGGCATTTTCCCACGTTTACCTTGGATACTAAAGCAGCTTTTCCTTTCTAACTGTGGGAAAGCTCCGTAATGCCAGCAAAAAAAAAGGATAACATTTTGAAATGGATAGTTTGAAATGACAGGATTGAATATTTTGATTGTGTAATGAAACTACCTTTATTAATCAAATGACATTTAAGATCCCAAACTTTCTCATGAAGTCTCCTTTCCCCAAAATGTTTCTGCATGTTTTTATTGCATAACCTAACAATATACAGCCACCTTGAGTTTCACTTTCACAGCCAGTACCGTGGAAAACACATCCACACAAGAAACTGAGATCAGTTCTCCATGACATCACTTATGTCACAACCTAACCTGCAGTCTGGTGTATCCTCAGACTGGGTGCATATCTGAAGAATTCTCACACGCATTACACTGGACATGTATGTAAATATTTACAGGACCACAGTGTACCTTCAATTTCAAATGCAATCCAGGTATATTTACATGCTCAACTCTAACAGATTCTGGTGTTTTGCTACTTCTTGCCATTGTGGTAAAGTTTCTTTTTTTTTTTTTTTTTTTAAAGAGATTTCCTAAAATTTCACTCACAGGGAAGAGAAAGATAATTCTACAAAGCCTAAAAATAAACTTAGATCTGCTAAAATAATCATTTCACTCCCAGGCTTCCACAGCTGGGCTTGTCTGCTTTAGGTTTGACACCCCTGAGAGCTACAAGCACAACTCAAAGATGAGCAAGTTTACATGAGAATGATGAAGAGATCCTTTTTTTTTTTTTAACTTTACTTTGTTAAAATACAGTCTGGGGCACTTACTACTGGAAGACATTTACTCTTGGCAATTTCTCACTCACTTTTAATACCAAACTTACGTTATTGGCAAATCTGGAGAGGTAATGTCCAAAAACATACTCTTCTCTGTGTGTTTCTTTCAGGCTTGCTCATTACATTCGTTAAACTACTTAATTCTCAAGGATCTACTGGAGATACAGTGAAGACCCCCTGAACACCAGTTAAGAATAAACCTGTAATGAGAATAAATTACACATGCATATCAATTGCTACAAGGCCTGTAAGGAGTGAGACCTTTCTACACAAACATCTGCTGCAGAATTAAGTCTGATACATTAATAAAAGCCCTCCCCACCCAAATCAAACAATGGAAGTATAACAGTTACCCGATCAGTTAAAAGAATAAACCTTTTAAATAAATAAATTTGCGCTACACCAATTTATGTCACTGTGGTACTTAAGGCGAAACCTTTTAAAGGAATAGATTTACTGTGCACACAGATCTCCACTGGGTATGTGTAATTATGCAAAGGAAAGGCATTACTTTTAAAGTGGATGAATGGCTGATACTTTTTGATTTACTGCTAGAAACAGAAAAATGGTAATGGCATGAAATAAGCATTTGCAAAACCATTTTGGCAGACAGAAAATGTTTGATTTACCTAGGGCATCCATCAGGTTCCATACTTTAGATCAAAGCAGATAAATGGAAACGCAAATGGATATTTGGAAAAAAAAAAATCTACAGCTTCTCTGTCAGCCCTGCAAGTAAGTTAAATGTTTGGAGGCGGAAAAAGCCCAAGGCTCCTTGGATGGAAGTCATGATTCATCACTGCTCTGGCAACTACAGCTTTCCGTATTCACCTGGAAAGGTAAGAATGGCATGGTAGTAGTTGTAACTTTCTCGTTCTGGGCCTGATTCTGAGAGGTGATTTGAAGGTGACTGAAAAAGCTCAGTATTTCCATTTGACACTGAAAATGGATAATGCATGTCCTGGGTCATATTTTCCTCTCGACTCCAAGTTGTTCACTCTCTTTTTCTCTCCTCTTCTGACTTAAATTCACATTAGTGAAGAAAATATGTTCCAGTCAAGACACACAGACCCCAGAAATCAAAGACGGCTGTCTTCTCAGATCCCTTTGAAATCTCTGCAGTAGGAAAGCACGCTGAAGGGAGGACAAGGCTTGCTGGACAATTATCTGTGACAAGTTAGGAGGCTGAAGAAGCAAAAAATCAGCTTCTTCCTATGGCAGAATTCTTCCTAGAGGTTCCTAGAGAAAAGCATGATTTCTGAGCGTGCCATGATCCCGTTCGGAACTCCTCCTACACTGAAATGCATCACCAGGAGCTGCGTAGTGTAGCATTTTGTCAAGTCCTGTGGTACATGTGTTGCAGAGATGTCTGAATGTGCACAGTAAACCCAAAGTGTTTGGGACACATCCAGTTTGTTTTGCTTGTGAAAATCCACAGGAGGGCACATGCACAAGAGCCCCAGCTGCACTGAATGTACTGTGAGTGTGCACACCATGTGCAGTGGGCATTTCCAGTGTCAGATTTGCTATACATGCATGGTAGGAAGGATTTGCTCATGTGCCAAGAAAAGGCTGGGATTGCTAGATGTCTGTAACTCTTGACAACCATACATAATCCTTGAATATAACCTCTTGACAAAATGTCTGGCTGGGGAAGGACACATCTGGAGAAACTCAACAGATGGCCCCCTGCCCGCTCCACCAAGAAATAACACAGAGTAGGGTCTCTCCACATCATTATGAACATGAGCTGCAAATCCACCAGCTTCTTCTGCATCCATTTATTCTATGGAAGGTTTGCCCAGCTCTTAAGAGGCCAAAGAGCAACCAAAACTCACGTCTTTTGCCCAGATAGGTAAAAAAGAAGCAGGACTTATAATTACACAATAACAGAGCTGGGTGCTCTCTAGGATACTTGTTTCATACATTTATCAAAACAAAATCAGCAGATATCTGCTCCTGCTGACTTACATGGTCTGTGTTTTTAACTCAGTAGCTTATTCTTGACCACTGAAATACTGGAACAGGTTACCCAGAGATGCTGTGGAAACTCCATCCTTGCAGATATTCGAAACCTGTCTGGAGAAGATCTTGAGCAACCTGTTCTAGCTAACCATGCTTTGGGCCAGGGGGTTGGACTACATGATGCTCCTTCCACTATTCTGCAATTCTGTGATAAAGATCCTTCCCTTCAGTTTTGTAGATGCACTTGCATTCCAAGAAGTAATTAATTGATCAAACCTCTACCATAAGCCACAGTTCTCACTATACAGAGAGTTCAAACATGCTGCATTTGTGAGGCGAGTCAAATCCTCTGCAGTGATCTGCAGTTATCAACAAAAAATGACCAAAAATTAGAATGTTTTACCAATAAAAGAGACCAAGAAGGACGATGCTAGCCCTCTGCTGCATTCCAGTATCTGTGACTAGTAAACAGCCCTTATACATAAGGCTTTACATACACGGGTCCACAGATGAATTGAAAGCAAATGCATCTTCAGATCAAGCTCAGCAAGCAGCACCCAGTTTTGTTCCTATATGCCCTCCAATTTCCCCTCCCCTCTCCCCAGGCTTATCCTTAATTATGGCTCTCTGAAACAGCAACCCTGCTACAGACTTCCACATACCTAAACTCTTAAAATCAACACTCAGGGCTGTAAGACCACCACATGCAGGATGCACGTACACCTGTAACAGTCAGTGTACCTATGCAAGCTGAAGGTTTGTGCACATCCAGGGATATCTTAAAGTTATACACTTTGTCTGTAGGAAAAGTCATTGCAAGCTTCCATGAAAGGAATAAGTGTTAAAATATTGAGCTAGAAGTAAGGCCAGATTGTATTTCTCCTCCTGTAGTAAATCAGCACTGTATGTATATATTAAATCCAATCCCTTGATGTGTCCAGTTTCAGTGATAAAAACTTAGCGAGCAGGGCAAAAGTTATTGGTAGAGATCGATATCCTTGCTTGTTGTCCTTGATTGGCAATAATGTGACATTTTCTCCTTGACTGTAAGAGGCGCTTTTGTGATTTGGGAGCATAAAGAAATTCTGTGCTTGACAGATTTATATAGTAGGAATACGCTAATGTCCTTTGACCCGCCTAAGAATAAATATGACCTACCAAATTGTCATTTTTATGGGTATTTACAACTGAGGCACTTTGTAAACCTAAGAACTAATATTTCCCAAAGGAAATCTGTGCTCTTGAATCTTGATAAATTATTGAAAAACACAAGCCACTACCAGCCCTACAAATTTTCTCTTCTATTTCTCCTATTTTTAGTTACATAGGAGTTGTCAGAGCAGATTGGACCACTGATCTATTTCACCGGGTATGCTGCTGCAGCCATGGCTAGCACTTCATAGCAATCCTATAATACCTTTGGCTATTTGATCAAGGCTGTGTAAAAAAATATTCTTTCCTGAAACTTGAAGGTTTTCAGTGCCTAACTGAAATATTAGTCATATAATTCTTCAGGCTCTCAAATTACTATTAGAAAAGTATTTCAAACTATAATTTCCACAGCCCAAATGCCACCAGCTGCATTTGCTCTCATGAATACTTCAGCTTACACTTGAAACAGACAGTGCCAGGAGTGAAACAAGCCATCCCAATTCACCCAGACTTCAGTGCTCACAACCTCATGGGTGTAGTGCAGATATTCTGTAATATAGTAACTCATTACTGACCAACTACATCCCTAGTTTCTTAATTCTGCAGGTCAGGTGACCCACGAAGCCTTCACGCGATTGCTGTTATCTCAGCTCCACTTCATCTCACCTACCCACCCACTTGCCACAGGAATTTCATCCATCTTTATGCTGTTTCTGCCCAAAAGGCTTTCAGAAAAGACAAACGAACTACCTGCAGAGGAAAGATGGAAACTAATGAGATGAGGACCTTTGCCCTTCAGAATCTTCCTCTGGAAGATGACAGCATACGAATATAGCTTGGTGTTAAGGAAACAGATGTTTCTGACATGAAACTAATTAGGAATATTGTCATCCATAACTGTATGGTTGAAAGCTATTTCCTTTTATCCTTGTTCTCCAGCTGATAGTTGACAAAGAGTCAGCACTATTCAGGACAGGATCTAAGACACGCAGTACTTTTCCAGCAGAAGCTTATTGTTTCTCCTCCTGGTTATATCCCTGTACATCAGTAAAGATCCTCTCAAAGACTTTCAACACATCAGATTTTGACTAAAGCGTCTTGACGTGGCACTCATCTCTACTTTTACTCCATTTCCAAGGGCAGCTGCTTTTCTATTTTTCTTTGCGCATCTGTGGACAACAAAATCTTTTCTCTATCACAAGAATGTCTTCATTAAGTCAGTTTCTGCCTTCAGCTTATTCTTAGTCTTCTGCATACTGTAATCTATGTACATGCACAAGAAAGGCTTGAGAGGCAAACTGAAAAAACAGGAAGCTGAATAAACAATGAGGCAGGAACTGTGGGAAACTTGAGCATCTTTTCTCGCCCTTACTGTGCTGCCTGCCTTTTTATCCTTGTTTACTGTTGAATTTGGGATTCCTCCTACATTGTATGAAACATGATTTGAATGTCCGCTGTTTTGTGATCTCATTCTGAGAGCAGTATGACATAGCACAGCTAAGATAGGAGGCACAAAGTCAAATAACTCTGAGTTTAACTACTAGCTTGATATTTCATACCAGATTTAGCAAATTTAAATATTAAAAAAGTCTTGGACACTTAACTTACATTTTTACACAATGTTGTTCGCCAAGTAATAAAAAGGTCCTAAATACTCACCGATTCATCAGCTCCTACCCTCTACACTAGATATTCCATCTCCCTTTGCACAGGTAGTAGGACAGAAGCAGAGGTTGCATTTTAATATACAGAACACCCAATAACCCAGCGATCCGCACAACCAAACAGCATCTCTGTCCCATTCATTTCAAGAAGAGTGACATCCTCCGGAAAAAGAAATTATGAAACACTAACATTTGCTGTCTGACACTGAATTTACTTTGTGAAACAATGAAAATTTGACAGTGACAGGAAAGAGGGAAATTAAACATAGACGGAGAGTAGTAGTTTCACACTAAATCAGCTAAACCTCTTTTTGACATCTTGAAAGAAACCTACCAGTTAATAAGATCAACAGATTTTTAATGAAGATAATTATCCTCACACATCCTTTCCTACCCTTAAGGATTTAACAAGAAACATCTTAGGCTCTCCTTACCTTTATTACTTCTAAATCTTCAAACCATGAGCAAAGAAACATGTGAATTGCAACCCTTTTGCCTCCTGTGAAAGGCTTTCCTATCTGCATGGCAAAAAGACTTTTTTCTCCCTAAAATTATCTGTGCACTTAAAGATTGGGGTGAAAAAGCACCTATTACTCTTCATTTCACTAGAAACCCTCTTGCCTTACTTCTAGTTCAGCTGCTGCCTCTGCTTCCTCTATTTGCTGCAGACCTACAGAAGCTAGCAGGAAGGAGCGATGGTTTTCTGTCTGTGAGCAAAGCACAGGAGAGAAAGGGAGTCATTTGTGAAGGCTGCATCACTTCAGTGGGCTTGAAATAGTGCAAAGGCAAGTAGTAACTTTGCCAGCTGAAGAATAATCCAGGGAAAGAATTTAATAGGTCTGTCTGGACCTCAGTGAGTAAGTGTCAAAGTTTTTTGACAGATGAAGTCAGGAGTATACCACAGACAGTTCTATTCCTAAGCTCAACTTCTAAGTTCCTCAGCACAGCAAACACCGACTGGATGTTAGTGCAAAGGTGCAGGAAGTAAGTTGAGTTTTTGTAATGTGAACCTTTACTGGCTTCTTTTTGAAGATACATACATCTAAATCTGCTCATAAACCAAGAACCTGTCAATGACATTTTTGGATTTTACTTCAGATATCATCAGTTATTGCCGTAATTATCCCGCAAAACTTCAGCCTTCATTTAGAAAAATAACGTCTTCCTAAACACACATACCAGCAGAGGTGATCTTGGAAACATAACCTTGGTATGAAGGCACAAAGTTTTATCTGAAGAGGCTGCAAACAACCTGAAACTACAGCAAACATCCCCAATGCACTTCTCTCAAGAGAACCATGCAATGTAGGAAGTTGTCAAGGAATTTGAGATTTTGCTAAAGCTCAATATTTTATTTTCCGTCCCCTTCCTGCTCTGCCAGGACCTGCCTGCAAGTCCCTTATATTCACCAGTTTTCTCCCAGTGAGGAGTTTGTTGGAGAGGTGTGAGAAACAAGAACTGGACTCCCACTTGTAAACAGGGAGTCTGCAGAATCAAAGTTATGGGATGAAAGAGCAGCCTAACAGCTGGATCAGCTGCCTAAATGACACTGGGAAGAAAATCTTTGAAAATTATCTGTAAGACTTACAAGCTTACATTATTTTCAGCACCAAAATAAATAAAACCAAAATCTGTCTTACTAGGTCCAGATAAAAATATTTAAGTTTTATGAATGGAGTGAGGTTTTATTAAGATTTATACATTGATTTAGACCACAAAGTCTATTATTACCAGTGAGTTGTATTTATAATTTCACCAAAGAGTGAAATTTTATTAGGTATCTTTCCTGTATTAAAGGCAATACTGTCCATGTAAAGTCGTTTTGCTAGACAAACAGACATTGCATTCTCTCTGTTGGTTCATAAGTTAACAGCGAGAACTGCAAGTGAAGTTCAGGTGGGCACGTTAGGGAACTGAGCTGGTGGGCAATTACTGTTAATTTTCACAGCCTATTTTTAAGTTTCTTCTGCTCAGCACAGAACAGACCCTACTAAATACAGTAACTATGCAAGAGCAAAATCTGAGAGAAAGAAGAGATCCAACAAGAAAGGGAGGCCACTATCTGACATTTTAAAAGGGCAAATCGAAAGCAATCAACACCCAACAAAACGCTCAACGTAGGATGAGGTGATAGCTTAGGATACACTTAGGATACTGTAATGAGGCTAACAAGTGCTGTGTGTTTTAATGTAAATTAACACAAGATAATCTCTTCACATATTTAAGTGATGCACTTCAAATTAATTAATACATATTTAATAGAAGTCTTCTTGAACAGCTGTTATTTACTTCTGGAGTTTCTACACATTAGCACTGCCTGCTTTGTTCTGATCTGAAGTTGTTCACGCTCCAAAGTACTTTAACAACTTGGGCTGTATAAAAATCGAACGCCCTTCCCAAAAGCGACAGCCTTTCTGATAACTTAATATTTTTACATTAAATATTCAAACACTTTCTGAACAAAAGGTCAAATTCTCTTTACAGCATCTGTGTGAAACAGGCAAGCAGATGCTTAATGCTGCTAGACGAATACTTTCAGCACAAAGAATGATAAAAAGTTGGCGATCAGTCACATTTCCAGGCTTTAAAATCAGCTTTCCTTTACTACTGTTCCCTAAATTCTGCACTTACCATTCATGTGCAACAATACAGACCCAAATTATGCCCTATTCCTTCCGTAAGCGTCACACAATGGTGTGTTAAATGAAATCCTGACAGTGAAAGTGCTGTCTACAGTTTGCATTGTGTGAGTATGACACCAACTCATTAGGGTTTCTGTCTTACAAAGACCACTGTGTATGACATGACTTCATTTAGACCTCGCATACAGCACTGAAGAAGTTCTTGCTTATCATCCCTTTCATTCAGATGAAAACCCATTAAAGTCCCAGTCTCTTCTGAGTTTTTAGGATGTGAATAAGCAGAAACCAATTCAAGAAAAATGCCGGTAACACATTATATTTTCACACTCACAGTGATGAATGTGACTTGGCAACTGTAATCAGTCTCTTTAAACATAGTTATCATCACTGAACAATCCTTATCAGTGTATAAGCTGTAGTTTTCAGCCCACTACCTGAAGATGTTTACTCTTCTTATGGCATTAGAGCACTGGCTAGTGCTCACTGCTTACACGTCAGCCTTCCTAGCTCAAGGTTTACTGAAAATAACTTTGAAAGTTGGTAACAATTGTATTAGAAAATACCTGTTGGAACAACCATCAAGTCTTCTGTGCAATGATGTGTGGAAATATATGCAAGTTGTGAAAGGCCTGAAAACAATCCTAAAGACACAAAGGTAAAAAACCATGTACTGATTTAAGCACACTGATAACTAAATTCATTCTTTTTATTTAATGTGGTATTTTTCCACAATAAAGAGGACATAAGACTGAACTCATTACTCATACCCAGGCTAAGAACTTAGAAGACTAAACCAGATCAATGCTTTCCCTGGTAAATGGGCTTTAAGTGACTGAGGGTGTGGAAGACAGATTTAGAAAGCATCTTCACAATCCTCAAGTAATTTCTGCAGGGCCTATAACCAGCACCTTGGAGTTAGAGCTGCAGATGCGAGGAATGAGGAAGATAACCTACATTTTATTTTCCACCCCCTGAGTATGGCTGGTTCAAGACCAGGTTAGCTTTCAGCTAGAATCAGTTTCCTGATCCCTATAAGGCCACACGAAGGTTCCTGCTGGCACAAGAGAAATGGTGGGGATGAGTGGCTGGCACAGAACCTGTGGTTTTGATAGCAGTCCAAACCCAACGACAGATTAAAACACCTGTGTAAATACAGACTTTGGAAAAAGTAGTGCCAGCCACAAAAAAACAGGCACCTGAAAGGATTTCTCTGCACTGCAACTTTGTCAGCGTATTTAAGAGGAAAAGGAAAAAGCAGAAGAATGCCAAGATTGTCACAGGGTCTCAAGAATCTCTTCTCCAGGAGGTCAGCACACCAAAGACATTGCATTGCCTTTGATGGGAGTCATGTGGGAGACAGACTAGTTCAGAAAAAAAGAAATGCGAGAAGACTTAACCTCATACTGCGATGTTCTGGAATCACTATTATGTTAATGAAACTAAATTTCTTGAAAATCTTTTTGCCTTTGGAAGGAGGATGTATCTTTTGTTCAGAGAAGCACAGGCACTCTGCCAGCTGACACAAAAAATATGTTTGTATACTTGCTTTGATATCAACACTATAGCTTTCATTAGCATCAGCAGAAGCCAGATGCATAGATGTCAAGGAAAGAGAGAGGGATCCCGGAGGACAAACTTAGCTCCTAGTCCCAAGGAATGAAAACATATGCCCACATTTTATACAGTCATGACATAATGGGTATTCTTTGGGTTACTTTAAACTTCCTTAGAGCTAGAAGATCAAATTCAAGGGGAATTTCTTACAACATACGCAGTGAGACTGACATATTTTTCCTCTACATTTTACAGGGAAAACGAAAATCTGTGTTTACCTGTCAGCTTTGGTAGAAAGGTTTCCATCATAATTACAGCTTGGGTATTGGAAAGAACCTGGCAGGTTTTAACATCACTAATACTAGTCTGGAGAGGTACAAAGCTGTAGGAGCTTGCTGAAAAATAACAATGAACCTTTATTAAAATTTACAATTTCTGCAAAAATATTTTGACTAAATTCCAGCTCTACTTAAAATGTAATTATTTACATTTATTCTCTAATAAGTATTGCAAGTAAATAAATTTCCCAATTATCTTAAATTTTTGGTATGGTACACAATTACTACATTTTTGTAATAAATGCACATTTCTAATGAAAAAATAATGATCTTGAACTTTAATAGAGCCCTTCATTTGAGGAGATGAAAGTGCTGTACATTCATTTGTTTATTATGTCTTACAACCCCCGTGTGATGTAGGTACTATTATCATCATTTTACAGATGGGGAAACTGAAAGGCTAATTAACTTGTCCAATTTACAATACTCTTAGCTGTAAACTTAGGGCATCCTATTGCACTCCCAGGCAAAACAAAACTCAGCTCACCTGTGATGAATACGCTCTACAAATTCTTAAACTCCATAGGCATTTTACTTATAGGAAAGAATACACTATGCAAGTCTTCGGAGAGTTGGATTTGCATTGACGATGGCTTTGAGCGCCACAGAAATATGCTGCCTAGAAACAAACATCAGAGCACCAGTTTATTGTAAAGTGTCACCATGTTTCCCAGCTGGTTAAGGAGATGATGTGCGTTTTCATTTAATGTTATTAGCCATTCAAGCACACGTTTGTGCCTTAATTCTGCCTGATGTATCACACTGCACTTATACACACACACGAAAATACTGTCTGCTGACAAACTCAGTCTCTCAGTTTACTTATGCGTTCCATAAATTTCTTTACTCTGTCAGGATCAACACCATTTGCCCAATAACCTTCTTTCTTGAAATATGAACCAATTATTAGAGCGTTTGCATCCAAGTAATTCCTCACATTCTCCAGAGTCACTCCAGATCCAATCAGCACAGGAATCTTCACAGCACGTTTAACCTCTGAAGAGAAGAAAACCAAATTAGGGTTAAGTTCCATCTTTGAAACTCTATCAAGTAACTTGCGAAGTTTTTCAAGAATAAAGAAGGTATCAAGAAACTCACGATCAAGGTATTTCTTACTCCTACTATGGAATGAGACAACTTCTCTAGAAAAAACACCTTTAGCTCTGAACAGCTGTTAAGAAAAACTCACTTTTATTTCATTTTGCATTCTGTTGTTGTATGAAATACTGCAGAATATTCCTGGTCACATATCAGAGGATGGTTTCAGTGCTATGGAAGATATGAAATTTCGGTCTTGATACCATACTTGTACCCCTCTCTATTCTCAAGGAACAATATTTAAGCAAGACGAAGTTGAATTGGCTAGAAGAGAATTTACTACATTCTACTATATTCCCTCAAAAACCCATTTGTATTCGACATCCCTGGTAAGAAGACACACTAGATGCGGGTTTTTGCTCAGCAGGACCAGACCCTTTTACTTACGGTGACCATCATGCTTAGAGGCTCTGTTGCTAGTTGTAGTGCTTGAGGTACTACAAATACAGGGGAAGGAGCTATTATTTACTACTGCGTTGCAGTAGCACCCAGTATAGATTCTGGGCAAACCAGGTCCATGGCTTTGACATGGGATTTACTGATTCTGGAGTGACCAAGTGGGCTGCCAATGCCCCATGTGGAATGTGGAGTCTTTGCTGTGTTCTCAATTTCTCTCACCTTAAGCTGTGAATAATCACCTCTCCCAATCTTTCCACAAAGTAGTAAAAACACAGCTACAAGAGTAAGATGCCATTCTTGTTTCCATTCATCGCATCACTCATTCTTTTTTGCAAGTCTGGTGAGATCGTTACAGTGGCAGAGCTGTTCAGCAGAACTGTGCTCATTACAATTCTCCAGTCATCACTTTAAATCACAATAACGGTAGTTGGACTGGTGTGTATTTCTGCCAGACCTCCTTGCTGAATTTATGCTATGTTGACAACTAGTAGAAGATCTTCAGTGACGAAACAAGAAGGGCCTTATTCACAGGGAACGGAAAAGGAACATGCTCTCTACTTCATGATAAATTTCACGACTCTTTAAGTAGGAAAGCAAGCAGCAGTCATATTGACTACACTGACAGCTGCGGCCAGTGTACCAAAACCCAAAAGACAGTATTGATGCAGACTACTTCTCTTTCTATGAATGGCAATGGAACAAAAAACCCAATTTTTTTTCTATATACCATATGTGTTAATTATCTGACCCTTTAGCTGCCTCCAGAAGAAGAAATAGAGGAAATATCAAAACAAGGATCAAAATATTACAGATCCACATCATCCCTCATGTACAGGGGTGGATTTCAGTCCGTGGTTCAGGTGATCATGTTCACTGTGAAATGCATGCATTCTGACAGACCTGACTGCGCAGAAACTCACCCACGGCTCAGTTACTGTAGTGCACATATTTTAGAATAAAAACAAAAGGGGATGGCTGCTTTGACCATCAAAGGGTTCCCCATATATAAATAAAAGGTTATTAGAGTATTTTCTGCAGAACTTGGCTCAATACTAGCTCTGAAAAAAAAAAAATAATCCCTATTCAAGAATTACTAAGCACCCTTCTCATTCTTTCATTTAAAACTGACCATCCTAAGAGTCACTCATAGGACTGGGTGCTTCATCCCTTACTTAAATATTATGAGGCATTACTTCCAACCTTTAAAAACATAAATTGCTTTAGATGGTGATTAGCTGATGTAAGATTGTTAGAGCTTAAAGTAACTAGGGAAAGCATATATGCAACATATAAAAGTCTGCTTCAGAACACTGTTTGTTTAAATGAAGTTTCATCAGAAGCCTAACTTATTAATTATGGTTCAGGGAAGACTAATTATTTCTCACCTTCCTACTTCACCAAAGAAAAGGGATCACTTAAAATGCTCTTGAATCTCTTTTTAGGTCATATGCCCTAATGTTGTTCCACCTAGGAACAATAACTCCTTCTTACAAACATTTTAACATAAAAATAAACCCATTCCATGCAGTCCTTATAGAAAATTTTAAACAAATCAGATGGATCACACATGTATTATTAAAACTAGTTATTTCTATGAATATTTTATATTCTTATAGTCATCCTGCTTACAGCAACAAAATAATTCATTTTTAGTTATTTAACGTTATTACTGAAATCCTGTTCTTGAAAAATCAGAATTTTATTTATTTAGTATCTATGAGCTCTTAGAAACATCATATCTGCTCTACATAGGTACCCAGAGATAATTAAGGTGCTACAACTGACCATAGATTTGTGCAACAGTACTTCCCTGTGTTCCCAGAGCAACAGCGTCGCAAGTCAATATTTGTTTTTACAAGTGCATAAGGTGCATTAGCAGGTAGTTGTTTTATAATTATTTCACATCAGCAGGAAAAATGAAGAGCCAAATAATTAAACAGAGCACGATCACATGGGTGTAAGACAATAGCTCAGCCCCACCAGGCAAAGAGTAAAAACCAGTGAAACCTGAGACTGCTGCGAAACTACAAAAAACCCCAAAGCTTTCCAAAGTGGCAAGGTGTCCAACTCCTGCTGCAATCCACACACGACACATGGAGTTCACACACATCTCCTGTGCTGGAGATTTATTCAGTTTGACAATGTGACGAATGGCAACAGGAGTGCTCAGTCTGCAATGAGACTGGGTTACCTAATTAAGTATGCTGCAGATGCCACTTTTAAGCCATTTCCAGGCACATCAAGGCTTAAAGTTGATTAGCAGAAGGTGATTTGTCTATTGGCTGTGTTAATACAAATTCTAACTTTTAAAAGAAAGTGAGATACGCTTTCGCATGGCAATGTCCAGTCTCTGTCAGGATGTCTCTAAACACAGAGCTTTGCTTTAAATCTCTTAGCTTTCTTGGCTTTCTTCTGATTTTTTTTTTTTTTTTTTTGGCACAGAGGAGACAATTTTGTGACATTACAGTAACAAGATCCTAAAATTCACACAATTTGCACATTTCTCTATTTTAATAATCTGTAACTAGAGGGCACTGTGCTCTTTCTTGTGACAGTACATATGCAGACATATCTCATAAAATCAAATGAAATAGTGCTTGGTCGCAAAGCACAAGGAAAGCATTTGAACTATGGTATGAGCACAAGTTACATGAAATAAAGGCCAAATGCTCTAGCTTGAAAACAATGGTGAAGAGCAGCATAAAAATAAGCGCCACTGTGCCAATAACTTGCTCAACTACTCTTCAACAGCTTTTTCATATGCAGTGATCACTGTACCGTACACCACGCTGTGCACTGTAATGCTCCACTGGAACACATTTTAGCTTAACTCCAAGCACTTTTTCTCTGCCATTAATCTAAGGTTTACAAAAAGTACTGATCGGAGACTCACTAGTTTATCTCCGTTTATCTCTGAGGGTACTGCAAAGGCAGCAGCCTCTATTTTGGTCTAAATGCACCATCAAAAGGTGAGAGGGTGAATCAGTCTTGATGCCCCTTTTGTGAACAATAACCTCGGAGGTGAGAGTAACGGCCACCTGCTGGGTTTCACAATGTACCATGCCTTCCACTGGTTACTCAGCTGAGGCCAGTTGCTCTGTTGACACAGATAACTAAGCAGTTATTATACACAGCTCTGGTCACTTAAAATACAGTCTGGATGGGAAGCAGGTATTTCAGCAGTAATGGCCAAAGAGAAAACCTGACAGATTCACTCTCCAAGCAAAGAATGTTTCACAACGTAGCAAACTGGAACAAACTTCTGTAACACCTTAAATGAAAATATGGTTTACTAAATAAGTTGTAATTCAAAATGCTCAGCTATAATTCCTGCTCCTTAATAACCTGCAGTCTGACTTTTAGACCTTGTATTCTGTTGACCGCTGGTGCCCTGGTATGTCCAGGGACCACAGAACAAAGCCTGCCAGCCTCTGTGAGGAGCGATGCTGATGGTTGCCTATGAGAAGGCAGTGACACAAACAGAACCCTACCGAACACAGTCCTCTGGCTTGACAGGGAAACGCTCATTTTCCACACCCCATCACAAATCAGTCAGTTCAACACAAAGACAAAACCACTTCTATATTACTGCACAACAAAGCTGAAAAAAAGACATGACAAAAATCTCCTCTGCCTCTTGGTTCTGCTTTCAAGAGATGCTTTGCAGTGTGATGGAAGGTGCCCAATTGTGTGTATCACCGTAATACAGTGCTTCCAGGGCTGCATAAATTCGTGAAATGCAAAATTTCACTCACATCAACACCAACTTTGTAGACTATAGATCTGATTCCTTTTAAGAACCTGCTGACATAGATATGCCTAATTTGCCATTTCCTTATACCCTGAGATATTGATTTTAAGTTCTTAACTGTTTTAAGCCAACATCTTCCTCATGAGAGGGCCTGCTAACATCCCAGATGCGGTGACCTAAGTAAAATAAACCCATGATCTGCAGGCTCTTGCTTTCGTAGCACAAATCCAAACACAAAATTAATGCATGTACTTCATTACAGCTGCCAGCTCTGATACATTTTGTTCTTTGGACCCAGAAAGAGAAAAGATTGAGACCGACATGTTTGTCCACGTGGAAGAAAAGCAGAGGCCGTGGTGCTGTCTGGTTGGAGTCCTGTGATAAAATAGCGATGGGCCTAGAGGTCAGGTTTTACTCTCTGATGGAGCTCTAGATTAACGAAATTTTGCCGTCTCTAAAATATGTCTAGCTTTCAGAGTCACCTGCTCCATGTATCATTTCTAGTTTACTACACCAAAAGACCCAACTAGTTCAAGAGCTCAGTGTTCACACCAAGCCATCACTTTCTTTTTAATGTTGGTGATTGAAGCATAGTCATTTATAACCTATTATTTGGCAAGAAGTTTAACATGTATGAAAAAAGAACACGTTGACAGGTTCAACACCATTTAAAAATTATTTTGATGAAATATCTTTCTATCTATGAATTAACTTGTATTCTTTCTGGAAAGCTTCTAAGCAGTACTTTCCCCAATAATACTGTTTGGAATGTTGCCTTATCATAATGGCCCTTTTCTTGCAGGACTTCCGTTTTCATTGTGAAGGACAAAAGTGCTTAACTGTTCAATGGAAAGATTTATAGTTAGTTTTCTAATAAGGCTATAAAGTAGTTTTTTCTTATATTAAGACTCTTTAGAAGTGGAACAGTTTTTTTTTTTAACATACTTTTACATACATTTTTTTCCTTTAAGCCTCAGCATCATTCAGTGTTATAAAAGCTTGAAATAATTTAAATTTTTGTCCCACCAAATTGTTTTTTAGAAACACAAAACAGACCATCTGAATAGCACTTCAACCACATTAGCTCTGCTGTATCAAATCAAATCCGACAGTGAGAGTTTCTTTACTTTGCTCTTTTTTTCTTAAGGAACAGCAGATACATAGATTTCTTTCTACATTAATCCTGAAGCTGATTCAGTGCCTGTTGTCCAACCTTCATATGACAGCTCTCACCTTTCAGCTCCTGAGGATCCGCGGGCAATCCAGTAGCCGTGCCAGTCAGTACAACCCCATCAGCCAGGAAGAGCTCGGCAGCCGAGGCGGTCTGGGCCACGCTGACATCTGCCGTCAGAGCGTGAGCACTGTCAACAGCACAAATGTAGCCTGGGGTTACTGTCGGCACACACGTTTGTTATCCATCTTGTTCAATGTTTAGACTGCATTTCTTCACCCTCCCCGCTGTCAGAACAACCAAAGGCAGGCTTTGTGAGAGAAGGTAAGTGTGCTGTTTTAAATTGGGAAGGCACGCTGCAACGTGAACAAGAGGAAAACACCCAACCTTTTCCATCAGGGAACCATAATTGATCCGTTTATTGCTCTGGGTCTCCTGTCTCTAAAGAGTGATTGCTAAGTGTGAACTACCAAGTGTCAATTGAGACAGCTGCTTACATGTCGAGCACCTGTATTTCAGAAACGTTGAGCACAAACAGCTCTCTGACTTCAAGTGGGAGTTGTGCATGTGCAGTCATTCATAAATCATTCTGTTGCCTAGCACAGAATTAACACCCTCCACTTCATTTCACAAAGTCCAACTCACAGAAAGTATAGTTATTACCTGTGATATAATCACAGGAATCACCTTACACAGGAGTTACAAACATCAATTACCTGCAACCTAGCGCTTCAACAGCGGGCTGATACATGGTGACACACTCTGCCCAGAACCTACAGCAATAGCAGCTTTTAATTTAAACAGTTCTAAACTTTGAAAGGATTCCAGCCATTGCTGGTTCAACACCTGACTTTGTCATTTCTGTACTTCCGTTTAAGTAGAAGAGTGACTATGGCCAACGTGCTGCACGGATAAGCGGTGATGGAACCAATCTCTTTCCTGGATGGACAATGCTCTTGGAGGTGGTGGGGAGGGGGGGGCCATGCTTTGGCCATATTCAGAGGCAGCACGTGTGTGCAGCGCATGCCACTCACGGTGATGAACACCATGTGCGGCTAAGAAAGGCAGGCCTAAGCACCTAATACATACCATGAGACTGAAATGGGACTTAAGAGTAGTAGGCACCCTACAACTAGCATGTGGAGGGTAGCCATAACACAGAAAGTAAACTACAGAAATAGTTCCTCCCCGTTTAAAGAACAGGCTAGCAGCTTGCAGTGGCAGGCTTATTTTTGTACATTAAAAAACTCAACCAACAAGTCCTTTAACATTTCCTTCTCAGCTTATAAATCTGCCTGAAACAAACCCCTCTTTTCCTTTCTTAAAAGGCAAACCCTTTGAACAAGAGGAAGTATAATCCAAGTATCAATTCATCAATTGTCAAGACAAAGAAAAAAAATTACCACATGATGCAATCAATTTTTTTTTACAAAAAAGTCTAATGCAATTTTTTAATTTATATAAATACACGTACATATAAAGAAACCATTAGAAAGAAGCCACTCTGAAGGACCTTAAAAGCTAAACATGACCACGCTGCATTGCTTCCTTTCTATTTTGAAATTTATGGCCTGTTTATTAGGTATTTAAGATCTTCCAGACTCGGTTATTCTCATGACTACCCACATACTACACACAAACATTTTAATTAGGTTATTTAGCATGTATAATACATAACACTTGAGCAGTTCTTCTGGGGAAAAAAAAAAAAAAAAAGAGTGACATCTAAATAGCTGAAAGTACCATGTGACAGTTATGATAAAGTATCAGCAGAAAAGAAACTGGATTCATCTGTCCTAAGTTCCTTCTGTTTGATAATCACAGAACATAATCCGGACATAGACAGCACTGATTTAAGTAGAAGTAACCAGTATTATTGGCAGGAAGGAGAAAAAAGAGAATAGCTTTTTAAAATGCCAAAATATTATGATTTGGATGCTTGTATATGGCAACTGCTTGCATTACTAAAAATAACATTGGATGCCTATAGCCTCCAGAAACAGAAGTTCTTCAGACGTAACAGACATATACACAAACATACAAAATCTCACCTAATACCAGATGGAAAGCTTTTACAGTTTGCATGTATAAATCCTGAAGCTTAAACAACCACAAACTTCATAGATGCAGCAACCTGCAGCTTACAGGTGCAAATTTATTTTTAAACATATCCCCTAATAGCACTGCAAGACCTTGCTTGAACAATAAAGGTCTTCCTGTATCATTAACTTTCCTGACACTAAATAGGCATTAAAAAAATAAAATCAGAAAATGGAAAAATAAGATCATTATTACTTTCATATTTACATAAATTATCACTTGTATTTACCTATGTTTCTTTTTAATGTCAGCGAAAATCTGAATGTTCTCTGCTCCAACTTGTTTTCTGTATCGTAGCAGGTTACCTGCACAGGCATTTATAATCCCTTCATCAGCAACATGAGAAAACACAAACCCTTCAGCCCGGATAAAATCAAGACCTGAGGAAAAACAACACCACAACAATACCTTAAGTAAAAGTGAAGTCTGAAAAGCAGAAATAATAAAACAAACAAAGCCCCACCTTCTTGCCCCTCTTATTTGATCCCAACACAAGTTGCTCCATATGTCCCAGGGCTAACCAGCCTTGCTTTTCCACACACATAAGTTTTACATTCGTTATTTTCACCCATATTCTCTCTGACTTCTTCCCATCCTACTACCTTCAACTTCTGTCTCTCCCACAGAGCCCACAGTTTTCTCCCTTTTCACATGGTTCCCTTCTCTTTCTCAGCCTATCGGTTTGTTCCTGTGTGGCTCAGAACAGGTGGCTGCACACCCTGCCCTGCCTTTTGTCATGATATGCCAGTGGGCACATGCCGACAGGAGCAGGTACATCAAATCACAGCTCCTTTGTCCTAACAGTGTGTCTTCTCTCCAAAAGGGGTCATTAACTTGTGTCTCTTCCCTCTCTCATTTTATTACTTCCTTCCCAACTTCTATTCCCCTGTTAAATAGGCCTGAAGTTGGCCATCAGGTCAAAAAGCATCAAGGACATGGACACAGACTGGGGAATAGCGTTAAGTCTTCTTTCTTTGGGAAATCAGGCAAGAAAACGCAGCCTGCAACACAACCTGTTTGACCCTCCATCTGAATGCAGCTTGTGTTTTCTACACAGCACCACATCAACAAATTACTTCTAGGGCTGTGCCAAAGGTATAAAAAGATAAGGTTTGGGAAGAGTAAAACATTTTCCAAACTTACTGTGACCATCAACTTTACCATGTCTTAACAACACAGTTTCCACCATAACCACTCATTTTTTGCACTAGGAAGATTCTGGGGGATAGATACTTACGAGGAAGATTATGACCAGCAATAACTTTACACACACCATTCATCTACTGTCAGAGACCCCCTTCACAGCCTTGAATTATCTGTGTTGAAATACTGAGGCCTTGGGCCATGGTGCAATAACCCACTAAAACTGTGGGGCACAAGATTGAATTCTGACTCCCTTATTGCATTCCCCTCTTCTTCCCAGTCTTTCAGTGCCTTAAAGTATATTTCACCTGTAAGCATATGTATAAAAGCTCTGCACTCATCTTGTGCAGCTTTCGCTGTTCTTGCAGTTTCCTTTAGAGGTCTCTTCCAAGCCCTTCTGAAGCTCTGCTGCTGCTCCAGCTTTGGAGTCAGCTGCCCCTTTAATCAGAGCTGACATCATGCCAGGGGAGCCAATGCATGTGAAAGCAGTCATCAAGAATTCAATCCCACCCACTTCAGCAAGAGAGGCCTCACCTTAGCACATTTCAAATATAAACAAAAAAGATTTTTAAAATGTATTTACCAAATGACAAGGTGCCTGTTTAGTTTAAAGCTTCAGTTTTGTTACAAGAGCCCTGAAGATGCAGAAACAGGAACTTATGCCTGGTAGAGAAGGGCCTGTATTGCTTAGCAACACAGACTCCAGCTAACAAGAAACATCGCAGATGGATGTCAAATCAAATGCAAGCTGTCCTGTGCCTTGAGATTAGCAGGTGAAAAGCATGGAGTACGCTCAGGATCCGAACACAAGAGTGTGCCGCAAGCGCTAGTAGACGTTGGGGAGTAAACAGTTCAAATAGCTAGACTGGGATTTCTGCATCTAGGAACAAAAGCTATTGGTGCTATTTAAATTGCCCAAGTTTACAGTATAATTCAGAATTAAGTGAAAAAAAAATCACTTCTCTAATCATAAGACTATTGATGAGTCTAGAGATATGTTACATTTTCACAGAAATCACGTCTAACTCAGGACAGGGGCTATTCATTAAGTAACTTCATTTATTGAAGTCACTACTTACATGTTGTTTGCTGATGCTTGGTTTGTGTTTCCTTAACTTAGTAATTTAAGACTTTCTGCTACACATTAGGATTGTACTTAGTTTAACAAGGCTGTACTCTCTATCTGGGTTTTTGGGGGCTATGAAAATACAAATTTTAACTAAGTGTAATAGGTGCAGGCACCAAATCATTACCCTTCTGTTTTATGAAGCCATAATCAGATTCCACTAATGAATTCATTTTTATGCTCATAAAATTATAAGAATGATACTGTTGCTTACTCTCACATTTGGCAAGTTGAAAAGTAATGGCTCTTGAATAGTTAATAAGCAGTCCCATTTCTGACTTATATGGGAACAAAAGAAATTTATAATCTCACTGGAAAACAAGAACGGGAAATTTCCAATGAAACCTAATAAACAGAACTTCCAGACTATATTAAGAACAGAGAATCAAGTAACCAGCTCCTGCAGGGCCTGCTCAGGGAACTAGAACTTGTCTTGTTTTCAGAAGTTAGTGTTACTCCACTTACTTTAATCCCACTTAAACAGCTTTACCTAAACAGCTGTGAAGGTCTATCAATTGTAAAGAGGAAAGCTTTATTTTTTTATGTCCTTCCCATGATAATTTATGATTAAAAGAAAAAAAATGACAGACTGAAGCACTTCTTTTGCTGGGTGAGAAAATACTGCAAGACTGAGTTGATGGAGGAAATAGTACTTTTATCTTATCCATCTTAAATGCTGCAAATGTGCATTTTAACACCCCAAAACACCCCAGGGAACTGGATGCAACCATTGAGAAACCCTTTCGCAGGTATGTTTCTTCCTTCAGTTATAAAGACAAATAGAGCCAAGAGCTAGAATTTACTGCCTTCACAGAAATGGCATCTGGCCTCTACAAGGCAGCAGCTCCTGGTCGCTGCTCAATTTTGGACTTGAGGCAAACATCGTTGCCTTTACACAAAGGCAAGATGCTGAGGTAACTTTACTGATGGTATCTTGTTTTATACAAGCAGTAAACTCTGGCTTCCAGCTCTTCTTGCCTTCCTAATTCAAAGGAGGATCTGAAAGACTGATTTTGTGCTGAAAATGAAAACTTAGAGGAGTGTCAGCTTTGCCTGCTATTGATGCTAGACACATACAGTCTCTGTGCTGCAAAGACCCTTTACTACTCAGGACATGGTCTTGCAGCAGCATCTTCCCTGCTCAGCATGAACTGCAGGCCAGGGAGCAGCATCCCCAGCAGAGCCCACAGCACTCACTGCCTTGCTCCACAGCACCTGCAGCTGCTCCCAATGCTGCAGTGCTCACTTAGCTGCCTCCCCACTACCACAGCACTGATATGGCAGCACTTGAAAAACAAAGGAGCAGGATACACTTCTGCCCAGTTCTATCCTACCTTAAACATATCATGGGGCTGTAGCACATGAATTTCAGTGGGCGAGGAAAAGGAACAGTCTCAGTCAGCAAAGCTGTATTTATAAAAGACATGGAGACATCTGGGTACCTGGGATATCTTCTGAGATGAAACCTCACTTAATCAGCTACCAGCTGTGTCATTATCATTGATGAAGACTAATTCAGAAATGGGATTTCAGTAACATGATCCTTAAAGGAAAAAAGGGCAGTTTCACAGTCGGTTAGAGATGCAGTTGGACTAGATGATTATTTTAAGTCCCTTCCAACTGAACTATTCTATTCTGAATTTATGAGATGGAGAAGATACACTTAGAAACTGAGCACTGATTCATGATGAGTGTAACACAGGTTCACCCAGGTGTACGGAAGCTGCACTCTACAGTAGACCCTGCAGTCCTTACTCCCAGGCACCCAGACTGAAGCTCTGGCCAGAACACAGGAGCACAACTTGCCTCTGGCCCATGTGCTCAGGTTTCCTACCCTCTGGAGTCAAGATACAGCAGGGAAGGGTACCTGGAATATGAGAAGTGTTCCTGTGCATCTCTACAGAGATCCAGCTATGGGGACTGTTTTATGCCTCAAAGGTCAGCAGATAGCCAGCCAATAGGCCACAATGGCATTTTTTCTTGAAATCTTTCTTCTCACCATTAACTTTGTCTCCATTAGGTTAATTATGGGCTAGCTATTTATTTATTCTCAATCACTGCTAGATGTGGTAATGAAGAGCATGCAGAATGTGCAAAATAATAAATGGTTTATCACCAGCATATACCCCCTGCATTATAAAGGCTCTGCATCTCCTCTGCAAAGACCTACACTCATAGATTAGAGCCAAGCAGAACATCTCACGAACCCACGGAAAAGCAAGTAGCAGCTGAGGGCTTTTGAGCAATTCCTTTAGATACAACAGTTCCCTCTAATATCAACAGTGCTTCATAATTAACAAACTTTCAATGAAAGAAAAGACATGTAATTAGGAAGTAGATCAACCACAAACAACCTGAGTACATGAAATTAACGCACTGGTTAACTTCAGGAAACAGGACACACCAATAAGAAAGAAAAAGCAAACAGTGTGCCTGAATCTGACCCAGACTTAGTGAGCATATTGTAGACATTCCTGAGCAATGCGAAATGATAACCAGGGATATCTGATGAACAAAAATAAATAAGGGAGCATTTGTATTATTTTTATCTCCTCTACAAATGCTCATAGAACCTGCTTATATACATCACTCTGTTTCAACATCAAGCAGATATAGTTAATTAAATCAGAAACTACAAACAGGAAATTATACACCTCTAAGAAACACATGGTATACCTGTTAATAACAAACCAATTGAAAAGCAACTCTGGCAAACCAATTGTGACTTGTTTCTCCACAAAGAGCATTTTAGGAAAGAAGGAAGATAATAGTCTTTGGAAGATGTCATTAAAATGAACGAATAAGAAGGGTTGTTTTTCTGAGAATGAGTATTTGAGATTATGATGGCTTCCAGTAAAAAATAGAAATACAAAACTGCACTATCCTATAGTGTCTCTATGTTCTGCAGTCTACAGTTCCTTAGGGACATTACTGCATTTTAAATTAAAATGCCTACATTAGAAAAGTATAAAAATTGAGCAGCAGAGGACTTTAATATTAAGCAAGGTGTGACATGAATCTTCTCCGCGGTTTCCATATATAATGGTCCTGGTCTGAGCTCAACCAGAACCAACTCTCTGTTCAGTGATTCTACTTTTCAGCTCAGTCTCTGCTAAGTACCTGCACTTTCTGAAGTTAACGGCATATTTTTGCAGACAGTGTCTGCTTCGAGAAGTGACAATGCTTGATGTTTACAGTTGCTACCAGGGACTGGTCTGCAGAAAGGCTCTTGCTGATACTTGCTCCTACAGAAACTAAGGTCACTGCTAAATTCTGTGTACCACGTTGGAGTGCCATAAGTAAAAGGTTGTGCTTGTGGGGAGGAGTGGACAGGACAGGTGACCCAGCCCTGACCAGGCAGGTGTTCCATTCCATGTATGTCAGACTCAGTATAAAGCTGAGGAATCATGAGGGCCAAGCTCTCTTCTTCAATGGCCGGTGTCCTAGGAGGACTCTGTCCGTTCTGCCTTCAATCCCAAAATGTGCCTTCCTGGATCCAGTTCCAGAATCCAGCTCCCATCTGCCACTGAGTCCAGCCTGGACTCTGGAGAGTTCGGTATTGGTTTTGTATATATTTTTTATTAGTAGTATTATTATCTTTTCTTTTTATTGTGACTGTTTCATTAAAGCCATTTTATTTATTTTTTTTTCCTCCAAACCGTAAGTCTCTCTCTCATCCCCTTTCTCTTCCCCTTCTGGGAAGGGAGAAGGGTTAATAGAGTGCATCTATCATTCATTTAGTGGCCAGCCCAGCCTCAACCTGTGACAACAATGACACGAATTTTTGAGTGGGCTAGCCCTGCCATATCTGCCCTTAGGAACAGAGGGAAATCCAGCAGCTTTCAACACAACCTCTTGCAGTCAAAAGCAAAAGATCAGACACAGTGACGCTCATTTGTGGGGCAGTCAGAGGGCTTACATGGGCCCTGCAGCAAGGCCCACAACAGGAGGATGCCATGGCCTGCCAGATGGATGCTCTTGGGCAACTGCCTCCTTCAACCGGCTGTGGTAGACCTGATCGTGCGCTGAATCCAGAGCACTCAGAACTGGTGTAACAGGCTGTAATAGCCTTTTGGAGCTGGGAGGATGTTGGCAACAACTGTCTTACCTCAATAGTTGTTTTTTTTATAACATGAGGAACTGCTTCTTTCTGTCAGAAGAGTGGAGACCCAGCAGTTCTCTTTTTCCTCAAGATCCCCCACTATTATTCTACCACTGCCCTATACCTTTGCTGAAGCACCCAGCACAAACGTTTTTGCTAGCTTTCCTTCCTTTAGGTGCCTAATTGGATAAAGACATGTTTTCTAAAGAACCCAAATAAATCTTAAAAAATTCTGAACCTCCTCATCCCCGATTTATTACTGCTATATTCAGATTTATCCAATACCTTGTCAACGTGCTAGGGAAAATTTGGTAACTTCATCTGCTACTATTTGGCTACCCACGACATGTTTATTAGCATAACCACATGTTGCTGACATTGAGCTCCTTCTAGTCACACTGTAAATCTGCTGACATTTTTTTCCCCTTTACAAAATAAAATCATTACCTTCACCTAGAGACCACTTGCAATTTGATTTCCCTGTGCAGTTCTCTTCAGAACGCTTCTTTCTACCAAAGATAGGAGTTTCCACAGGGAAATTGAAATGACTGCATAGTAGCAGGAGATGCTACATACGCTTTTTAGCTAAAAAATCTTCAGCAAGTATTTTTTGTAGTGAAAGCATACAGGGCTTGCTTTATTAATAGCCACCTATTAAAACTGTGCTGACATTAAAGACACTACTGAGCTGCTAAAGAAAATCTACTCAAAGATTTGCTACCTACAAAGTAGCACTCACTCTACTATGGTTTTGCTTAAAGTGATTTTTTTTTTTTCTTTTTGCTCTCCCATTCAGTGAACTTGAGACAATCATTTTCAGAGAAGTGCAATGAAATGCATTAAACACAGACCCTACCTAGCTGGTGTTCTCCAGTTACAGAGCAAATAGTGCAGAACAGTAGTAGAGCTGAGCGAAAACCAAGCCTTCCAGGAATTCTCTCCCTCATTAATAATTGCTGAGAAGTAAGAGAAACACACTGCTCCCACACTATATCCCTTATTTAGTGATCAGTTTTGCTCCTAAAAGGATGCTTAACTCACTAACAGTTTGATTATTGCTTTTAAAAACACGATGTGTAAATATTTTTGCAAATGCTTATGGACCTCAAGTTTCCCACATGCATACAATCTCTAAAAAATAAAACTGGATCCTATTAGCATTTTTATTTTAGGTTTTCATACAGGTTCTACTGCAGCAATGAAAATTAGGTTTTGTCAGTTTGCCAAGTAGCTACATACCTTGAAAATGACAACTTCTGCTTTTAAAGCATTCAAAAGAAATCTGAGTTCAAAACACATCTACTAACAAGAATTCCCCCAAGAAAAAAGGAATTTAAGACTTTTAGAACACATTCAACATAATTAAAACTGCCACTGCAGATAAGTCAGCCTACATTATTTTACCTGAAGTATGGTTTTCAATTAGCGCCAGCATCTTTTAGCTTTGCATTCTTATGAAATTCTGTTTATAAAATTTGTACATTCCAAAATGTGCAACCTTACTGAAATCACATATGCAATTTGGACAAAACCAGGCATTAACTCTCAATTTATGAAGTATTTAGAAAGTACAAGCCTTTCATATTAAACCGTTTCCTCCATTTTTAAATCATGGAATGCTACATATGAAAACCTAAAATTGCTTCAGCAAGCAGTAGGAGCAGAAAGGTTAGCAAGTCTAGGATTCATGCAATAAAGACATTTTAATTTATATTCAATTTAATTTTAAGTAGTTTGGCTAGCTGTACACTCCATTTTTTGTTATTATATAAAAAGCTTCATTCTATACATTCATTAAAAAAAAAGGCAATGAAAAGTTGGTTTTAATGGGTAACATTAGTAGCAACAACATATAATTAGATGCTGAAACAGAAGGCTTAACCACAGTGGGTTAAATTGGTCCTCAAATATAATTTAACTGAAGTAAATAGAGTTACACCAAAGGTGGCTTTTAAACATGAGTAGGTTTAAACTAATCATTATATTTAGACATGTTTCACCTAGAAAGCCACAGCAGCAGCCTTGGGATTTTTAGCTACCTCCAACTGAAGCAGCACGCAAGTATCATCTATTATAATCACGGAAGCATCTTTCTCAAAATCTAATTTCTGCTTTTTCAGGGTACACTGAGCTTTTCATGTCTCATTTTTCATGGTATCTATGTTAGTACAATGCACAATTTGCAGAGAGTAAATGCCATAGCAAACAACAGTAATAACTGATGAGTCATTTCTATTACCTGCAGCAAGAGCCACTGCTATCGCCTGTTGGTTTGCAGCACACAGGATCTGGACGCCCAGCGCAAGGTGGGAGCAGGTCTGTCTCACTGCAGCACTAATGACCGTCATTGCTGCAGTTACTTCAGGCCCGGGACACACTGTGTAAGGTAGATCATGCATGTTTTCTACTATCAAGCCATCCTGTGGAGATTAAAAGAAAGAAATATGATTAAAATGGAAAAAAAGGAACTTAAAAACCCGTGGGTTTTTGGCTAGTTTACCATTACATTATTTTGTATTAAAAGACACACGAGTTTAAAGGTTTTCCTTCAAGGAAGGATTATCTACAGTGAATTGTGTTGATGCATACAACCACTTATAAAAGTGTTTTCATCAACAGCATGGAGGGAAATCATGAATAAATGTGATTTTAATTATACATTCATGAATTTGTTTTCCTCTGATCCATCCTAAAATATGAACTATAGGCGAATGAGTTAAATCTTATACCTCATTAAATATGGTGTAAAGTCAAACTTCAATTATCCAAGTGGAATACAGGATATTGAGTATGTTTGGATAACAGAGGATTTAGAGATAATCAAGGCAATTTTCAAGTCAATTAATGTTAGAAAATGTGTTCTTTTGGATAAACAAAGGAATTTTTTGTTTGACTCCTATGCGCCTATTCACAGTGTGCCTAATACCATAGTATTAACTATTGATATTTCTCCCATTCAGGATTCAGAATTACTTGAAGGAAGATATTGCTATTTATTACCTACTACACCTCTCACTTCACACAGACATATTCCTAGCAAACAATGGATTGATAATAAAATACTCCGTTGATATAATTTATGCAATTTATTGAAAATCTGTTTACGTTATCTGGTACCTTGTAGTCTTCCAATCATAGTATAATAAATACCTGAAAGTTTTCAACAACTGTAAATCATATATAATTTTGTCAAGGACCAATAACAATAGTTGAAAAATATTTCAAGCCTGCTGCTTTGCATTTGCAGTGAGAGTGTTAAAAGAAGCTTGAGAAATTTCTCAATCAAATCCTGCTTCAATCTAAAAATTACAATAAGTTTGACAGACAAATTAATTTTATACATAGAAAATAAATTCCGCCTGCTCTTGAGTTTTATCACACATCTTAATCCTTTAAAACGAGAGCTTTGCATTTCAGAGATATTGTAACTGAACCAAAATAGAAGAACATTTGAGGAAAAAAGTACAACTAGAGTTTAAACGAAGAAGTTTGGTCATTAATAATGCAGAGAATCAGGAAGGGGGAAATAAAGGTTTCTTTTTTAAAAAACTTTCATATGTAATGCTTCTTTAATCTTTGTTGTAGTGTAGAAGCCCTTTTGGCAGTAAAAGATAAGAGAGTATATAAAATGCAGTCAGCATTTAATGGCTGAATTACAGGCTAAGCCACAGACATCATACATGAATACTAATACGGAGGACTGGGACTGGAAGTAGTCTGGTGGAACAATATGGTCAGTCCATGCACAAGACCCCCATACATTCAGTGCACCAGGGTACAGCCGCCTTTACCAATTGACTTAACAGCTGAGTATTTAAATACACACAATACACACTACCTTAAAAACATAAGGACACAACCTATTAAAAGTGACCTAATATTATGAACCCAACATTAGACCTACGCACTATCTGGTTCCATTTATCAGCAAATTACAGAATTCTAGTCCAAGAAAACCTCAACTAGGCAAAGAAAAACCAGATACGACAACTAACCAAAACATCTGTCCTTGATTTTGTTTCTATGTCCAATTCAATGTATAATTTAATACCCACACTTCCCCACCTGTGATGGGAAGCAGCCACATAGAGAGATGACAACCAGTCCTCAGAAAACCCACTGCATTTTCAGAAACAAAAAACCCCCAAATTTTCTGTTGGTTTCTCTGGAATGAGGTCAGGACAGTTCCAACAACACTGAACTGACCAAATGGTCTTGTACCTCAGGCACAACTCCTGAACCCTTTATGGTACAGAATGGGAAATCCCTGAGCCTTTTGCCCTCTGTACACATGAATATGTCGGGTCAGTCTAAGCAAGAATGCAAAGCTGGTCAGTAGTGGCATGTGGCAAAAGGATTATTGTAGAACTACAATATTTTTACAAGACAAACTCCAAAAATGCAGTGAACCCTCAAAATCAGGTAATTCCTTGAGGCCACAAAACCTGGAAGCCCTTGGTCCTTGGCCCAAGAACGCTCTACTTGGCAGACTTCACCAAATCCCGGATATCTGGGAAACTCCAAGCTTAAAATCAGGGCAAGGAGCTAAGATCTGCAATCCAGAAGCCCCAGGCTTTCAGGCAGTCAAGAACCAACCTCAACAGGACACACAGGAAGAAAGGCATCGGGGAATGGGGCTTCAGATGCTCAGCTCAAGAAGAGCCACGCTAGCGGCCAAACAAGCAGGAGAATGGGCTGGCAGGATTCCACAATGAAACTGAGCTTTCCACAAGTTGCTACTGCTTTAACAGCTCTTCATTCGCATAAAGCAAATTATTCTATTAGATACATTGATGAATTAATTCATTGAAAAATTAAGCACAAACCCCAGCCACGCTAGGGTAAATCCTAGCACTACTGTGCATAAAAAGTACCTGACTGAATTTTAGTTCAAAATGCAGGGGCATGGGAGGCTTCCAATATTTCTCCCTTCTGTCTTAAACTTACTATATTCACTTTTCAGCAGCTGTCTCTTCCTACAGCCTCAAGGTCCACAGATGCAGTGAATATTTTTGGTATTACTTTAATAATATGTTATTTTTATGGTATCATATGATAGACTGGCTTTTTGCATATTATGTTTTGTTTAATTTAAAAAGAACAACATATGTTCTGCAATACAGAGAGCTGAAATTACAGATGAATTAACCCAAAGCTTTCTTTCATATTTTATATAAAAATACAACAGCACATGTATATAAGCCAGACTGCAGTACTGTAAGACAGCTAATTAAAATGCTAGAAAGTAAACAGTTACGCTAAGTTAAAGTTCTTGAAACTTAAGCTTATAGTTTAGAAGTCTATGGGAACACCTACTGTATTACACCCTCCAAAGCAGAATTTCTTGGACAGTACAAAATAAAACTCTAGCAAATACCTTTTGTGTTCCTTTTCCATTGAATTTTAAGATGATTTAAGAGTTGCTTGTATATAATAGCCTTATTATAAGTAATTTTCAAACAACATATTTCTTTTTTACCTTGAATGACTCCTGAAGTGTTACATACATACAAAGTGCCTCTTATATCACAGGTAGGTACTGGAAAATAAGTCATTTAAGCAACTCTCTGATTACATAGAAAAATAGTTTCCTTAGCTTTATTCCACTTACAGAAAAAACCTCTTAAAACAACTCAGCCACAAGCACACATATCACAGCAAAAAGCCTCAAAAATAGTCACAACACTATAAACCCCAACAGGTATAAGTAACAGTCACACAAGCTCTAATTCAGCATCTCCCTAATGTAACTTCTACCTGGGGCAACTTTAACCCCAGCATTTCCTCTAACAGAAGGATTTTACCTGCATTGCATACATACTAACATAAAACTTTGCAAGCTTAAAACAACTACTCTTTCCCACAGAAAAAAATATGGCCATAAATATATTTGCCCACAGGCAAGATTGCAATGCATTTCAGATATTCTCCTGTCGTTACTTAAAGTGCTTCCATGATGAAAGAGGAGGTAGCCTCATGGTTAGGGAAGCATAAGACTAGTTAAGCAACAAATAGACTAGTATATATATAGACTATATAATATATATCTATATTAGACCCTAAAATTTGACTCCTGTCTAAGAGGGAATAAAAGCCATGTATTTTTATTTTCCCCTGGATACATCGGGTATTTCTGTTACAGACAATTACAGCCTTTCCCACCAGCACAGTCATGTGCCCCTCATAAAGGAAATCAGGTGCCTTTGCTGAGCATTTATTTGCTGTGTCTAGGCACAGCTTTCTAGCATTTCCTTTAAAAATGCTACCTCCAGAGCAAGAGATTACTGCCTTAATATAGGTGAGTAGCTATCTTATGTACTCCTGCATGTACAATAGGAGGTAGTTGTGGGGAGGTTTGTCTGCTATTTTATTCTACTGCAATACAGCTAAGATTTGATATGTTAACCTCTGTAATCCCAGTGATAACTACTTAGATGCTTCTACACAGAAATGCTAGTTTATTTTGTCTCAACTATTATAAAACTCCTAGTAATTTGAATTCTAACTATCATTGTAGTTATAAGACTAAGGCTTGAAACCTTTCATTGTTAAAAAATGCTCATGTAAAACATGTACTACAACTCACCTTCAAGGGACAAAGACAAAAGGGTCAGGAGGATCAGAAGAGCAATGAACGGATCTCCAGAGACAGCACTGGCAAAGGAGGCAAATCTAAAGTTTTGTGTGGTAAGAAGCACCTGAAGTTTTTAAAGAAATAGTTTTACTTATGTATCCCTGTCTTTAATGTCAGCTACTCAAACAGCTACAGGTAGATAACAGCAAGTAGTAGTAAAGTGATTTGTATTGATGAAATTAGAGGGGACTTGGGCTCTATTTTCTGGCTATAAAGTAAGCATCACCTGGGCTGAATGGAATGAATAAAAGTTAACTTGAATATATATTTTGCAGTTTTCTTAAACAAAAGCATATTCAAATTGGAGATATCATAATGCCTTATAGCTTAATGCTTATAAAGCCTTATCCAGGGAATTTCATTGTTTAGCAACACACAAGTACAAAGCATATACATTTTGAGTGCAGATGGCTGTTTATCTGAGTGCTTGCTTGTTTTCATTGCTACGTTCTAGTATCACAAATCTTTCATATTTATTATGTTAAGCTGCTAATGTGCCAGACAAGTCACCTTTTCTGAATATATTAGGATTTATTTCCAAGCACAATGCATATTGAGTGAGCAAGACAGTATATTTCATTTTTTAAATTTTAACACCAATTCAAGCAACTTGAGGTAATATGTAAACATCTAGTAGCAACAAGATGGTTAAATAACTTCTTGAAGGGTACTGTAGGCAGTGTTTAGAAATCCTGTCAGCAGAAAGATCTGTGGAAGAAAACCTTTAAGTTTCTAGCTCTTCTTCCACAAGAAAAACAGACCGCTTAACAGTTCACTCGGAATACTGAGAAGGAAACCCAAATATATTCCCAAGACAGAAGCAGAATAGTTAGTTTGGATGAGTGGTGGCATCTGGGCAAAAGCTAGGAAGCTTCTGAAGTATCTATCATGAAAACTTGCATTTATCTTAAAGTACCAGGAAACTCTACACAATTGCAGAAGGCGTTAGGCAATCATACTGATATTTATGGAAGCTCTCCTGATTATCTGACCTTTACGGCTTTAGTAAAGGATTTGTTTGTCCTATTGCTGTAATGCTAATGTGTACAGATCTTTAGAATGCAGACTGGTGTGGAATGTATACTGATGTTCTTGTGACCTTACAGGAAATAGACTAAGCATAACTTTAGGCCCTGAATTTGTCCAAATGCATTGAGAAATATGCATTCATCTGGATTCACCTCATCTGTCTTCCTGAGAGGTAGACTTAAAAATATATTCAAGTTCAGAGACTGCAACATAGCAGAAGGTAAACCAGTTAGACCTGGCATAGCAGAATTTATTACAACTGTTGAAAAGACAATAAAGTATAAAACTGAAGTTACAATTTTGTGTTAGTACTGATTTTGAAGCTTAAAACCGTTCCTGTTTTGCACATGTCAACAGCAAAAGTAACTGTTTCTGTAACCTCTCTTACCTTTAGGTATACCTGGTGTTTTCTCCCTGCTGCTAAAGATTTCAATGTGTAATTAGTATGAAAGGGAAATGAGTACACAAGCACTGGAATGAGGGGCAATGGCTTTATGAGTTACAGATCACTTGAGCAACCACTTCCTCTAACATAGCAAGACAGAGACTAGTACTTGCCACTCTTCTGATGTAGATCAAATCACTTTATACCCCATCCTGATACCGTAAAGACAAAATGTAAAGTTGCAGTACAGAATACAGGGCTATTGCACGCCTGTTCTTTCAACAGGCATGAAAACTTACTTGCTTTGTACAACCTGCAGCTAGAATTTATTCTAACTGGGCTGACATCTTGAACACGCTCATCTGGTTCACAGGCACTGAAGCCTACCTATGTAAATATTGTTCTTCCACACTGCTGTTCATTCTTTCAACATTTCTGTCCTCGGCATTCTTTCCTAACTTAGCCTCTGCCCATAACCTACTTGTTCATTTAAGATATTTTCAAGCCTCAGACACTAGGACACCACCTTACCGTACCAGATGTATATAATACTGTAGGCAGGTGAAAGAAAAAAAGCACATCAATACCCAAAGACAAGGTGCAATGAAATGTTTAAAACATATCTGACCTCTAAAAAGGACATACACCCTGTTAAAATCTACCAGCCTATGAAGCCTACTACACCACTTTAGGTCCAATGGCAATTCAGTCAGTAAAGCCTGCCTCTTTCTCCCTCTGGCTGAGCCTGGCCTTTTGGGCCTTCTCTTCCAGATGTGCAAAGCAGGAATGCTTGCTGCCAGGGGCTGGGATAAAAGGGTTAAAGAGGGCAGAAAAGGGCCTAAGCTGCTTTTTTTAGTCCCTGAATAACCTGTGGTGTTTTAACACAAACACATGTGGGGTGATCCTGCACCCTACAAGTGACTGAGGTATGCATGCAGTACCTCAGCTGTGCATGTGACATTCCTCCACGACTTCACAAAACCAGAGTGCTGTATGGAGCTAGAAATACACTGGCTTTGTTGGACTGGACGATGAAGCATCCTATGGCCAGGTACCCAGAATCCCAGCAACCATCCATGTTGCAGACAACTTTCCTTCCTTCCCCACTTAAATTACCTTGATCTTTAGAAATTGATGGTAATCCAACTTAGGCAACTTTAATCGCACGATTTGAATCTAAACTTTTAGAGTTATTTTCCGTGCACGTGATACTTAGGTTTTGAAACCTAGAAGGCCTGCTCACTGTGGTGAAATAAAAGATTTAAACATCTTCCTAAACCATGTAGTTTAGGATGGGTATGATGAATGATAGACTCAATTTAAAATATTGATTATGCAGAAGCAGCTTTGTGTAAATGCTGCCATAGGAAGAAGGAAACCAGAACTTACAACTCCAGCATCCTTGTAAGCTTCTGCTTCTTGACAAGCTTGATCAATGATCTGGGTCAATGGAAGGGAACTTCTTGGCGTCCCTGCAAGAATAAAGCTGCTTACCCCAGGGCATGCACAAACCAAAACCACATACATAACGGCTTTCAGGTAGGGTAACTCTCAGGATTGGCATGTTGAAATAAGGTGAAATGGGGTAAACTTGCTAAAAGGCTGCTGCACCTCCTTGCGACATGCCTTAGCGGCATCTCTTTCCTTAGCTGAACTGGACAGATCTGCTGGAGCCATTCAGCTCCTAAATCTAATTCACAAACTTGAGGAGTATCTGCTATAATCTCTTACTGTACCAGGTGTGCCCTAAGCTTGTTACTCCTGTGTTTATTATAGCTTATCCTGCGTTAGTGATGCTCCATGCAATACAACCTATGGCAAGACCGACCTCTAGGTCTGCAGAATACCCATGCTAAACACGCAGCCAATTTAAACTCTCATCTTCAAGGTTGGTTGTACTTGATCTTCCGTGTAAGTGCTTCACAGCAGAAATGACCATACATGGATCTTACTGGAGTTCAATGAGTTTCCCTTAAGACCAACTCCAAACTCTTTTCTGATAATTGGGTTCCTAAAGCCAGGCACTGAGAGTCTGACATGGGGACTGTGAAGAGCCCTCTGACAACTCTGTTAGATGGTCTGATTTCACAGCACAGAGAAAGCCAGCCATAGTGACTGGAGGCTACCTCTAGGAAACTAGTGCATGGTGAGGTTCAGGCAGCAGCTTGTCAAGGGGAAGGTCAGCTGCTGTAATCGGCTCTGCTTACCCTGAGCCTCTGGAGAGTGGATGAGGAGGTCAGGGTGGAACAAACCCTGCCTGTTGTCTGAGCTTCTTGTTGCCCCTCAGGACCTGCGACAGCTCTAGCCCACATCCATCCCGTCCCAATATTCATTTGCATAATTTCCTAACCATTGCCTCTTAAAACACAGCAGTGGAGAGTGCACCAAAACCAAACCCTCGTTTTCTTAGCCTAGCTCTCTACGTGGAAGCATCTCCTGCCCCCTTTACCTCAAGAAAGTGAGATGCCCAAGCCTGTGGCACTTCATGAGGAACCGCAGCAGTGGTTGAAGGGACAGGCTTCCAGGGGAGTGGGCTCTGCTTCGGGGGCCGCAGCCGGGCTGACGGGTGACACCGACGAGGGCAGCAGGGCCCGGTCCCGCCAGCTGCCCATGTTCGTCGGCCACCGCGCCAGCGGGCCGCCTGGCCGCCGCTTACCTGGCAGTGCTCCAACGTGCACCACCCCGACAACCGCCGTCTTCAGCCGCCCGAAGAGTCGGGGCAGCTGCATGTCCTGCGGAAAGGGAAGAAGGGAAGGGATCAGGGCCGGTTAGCGGGGCGGGCAGGCCCCGGCCGGCCATGGCGGCGGCTCGCCTCCCGCTGCGGGCAGGCCGGGTCGGTTCCCGCTCACAGGCGGGCGGGCGGCCCGGCCCATCGCCTCCTCTCACCTCAGCTCAGCTCAGCTCCCCCCGCCGCCGGCCCGGCCGCGTCCACCTGCAGCGGCCGCCCGCGCTCCTGCTGTCACTGCTTCCGCGTCGGCGCCACTGGCCCCGCCCCGTCCCCGCCCCTCCGGCCCCGGCGCGGGATCCCGCGCCCCGCGGCGCTCCCCTAGGGCCCGCCGGCGCCCGCCGCGCCCCCCGCAGACCCCGCCCCGGCCGGGCGCCGGCCCCCGGCACTGCGCGCGGGGCCACGTGTGCGGGCGGGCGGGGAGGCGGCCCCGCGCCGCGCGTTTAAATGTCCCGCTCAGCGCGGGCCGCGCTGTGCGCAGGGACGGGAGCGGCCGCGCTGTGAGGCAGGAGGCGCCCAGCGGAGCCCGCCCGCGCCGCGCTCCCGCCCTGCCCCTGCGCCCCGCCAACACCGCCGCCGGCCGGGCACCCGTCCACCCACCGCCTGCTCTCGGCCAGGAAGGTCTGGGGCGGCCGGCGCGGCGGTGAGTGAGCGAGCGCGCGCGCGGGCAGGGGGCGGTGGGTACCCCTGCCGTCTCCCGGGGTGCCCGGTCGCGGGGCGAGGGGAGCCGGCGGGGCCGGCCTGGGGCTGCGGCCGTCCTTCCTGCGCCGTGCGCCCGCGCCTCCGCGGCCCTTTGTGAAGGCTGGGGCCCGGGCCTGCTCGCCCGCTCCCCGCACGCCGCTCCGCTAGCTGCGACCCGGCCCAGGCGGGCACCATGCGCCGGGAGAGGTGAGTCCGCCGGCCCCGCCGTGCGCGGGGCCCTGTAGGCCGAGGTCTCCGTCAGGCACCCCTGTGGAGGCTCCCTGCTGCCGGCGTGCCTTAAGCTTCTCCTCTCTTGGCAGCGACTGCGCGGAGGAGAAGGCTCCCGCCAAGGGGGACGGGGGTGCAGAATGCGCCGTGCGAGCCCGCAAGAGAAAAGCCGATGTGGCCACGGTGAGTGCGGGCCCGGGCCGGCCCGGCGGCCCGCCCTGGTGCCCGCAGGCCAGCGCCTGCCCTGCCGCCGGGCTTAGCCTTCAGGCCCTCCTCTCCTTTTGTTGGGTGGCTGGGGGCCATGTGGTGGTCTGGGTGTTGGGTGGACGGTGGTCGGCTGCGGGGCTGCCATCCTGAGGGACTGGGTGTATATCATGGTGGCCAAGGGTTGCTTGTCCCATGGTTTGTACACCTGAAATTATATATTCCTTTCTATAGTTCTTACAGGATCCTGATGAAGAAATTGCCAAAATGGAGTTGACTAGAAAAAAGCAGTATGAAAACCAGGTAACTTATTTGGTTTTAGATCATACTCCTGTAATCTTACTTAACCCTAACATTATTTTGCAGTACCTCATTATTATTACAAACATAGTGCAGCAGATATACAGCTACCATGTGCTGTTGAGCAATGGTCAAGGGGAACTATCAACCCTGGCTAATGAAGAGTGCAAAATGCTTCAGGTCATACAGGTTGCTTTTAAGTCTTTGAAAGAGATGAGGCCTGTGTTGATCTAAAGCATTACATAAATGCTTCAGTACATCCAGCTGTCCTGAGACTGCAAGGGTGCATCTTACAAAGCCTTAATATGCATTTAGGCCTACACAGAGGAACTCTGCATTGATCTCTCCAGAGAGTTGCAAGAGTACAGTCATGCGCTTACATGTGGTAACTTGCAGGCCAAAGCACAAGGTGCTTAAGTGTACAAACAGAATAATCTTTTGAGATGATTCTCTTTGCAGTCATGTCTCTACTTACATATCACCTGGGAGAGTGGAGAGATACCCCTTTCCTTCCACCATCAGGTTCATTCCTATAATTGTCATTATTGGACTGACAGAATAAGAGGGTCCTGATTAGACCTTCAGAGTTTATACAAGATGCTAAAGTGGTAATTATGTAGACTTAATTTCTCTGCAGAACAAATGGACAATTTCTGTAAAGTTACTTAGCTGTGGAAATCAGAGGAGGCTAGTAGTGACCTTTGCCAGTTTTGTTAGATGTTTACAGTGATCTGAGTTACAATACAGGTATCTGTATTCAATGCTGTGTTGGTATATGGTGTGGAAAGCATGATGCTGTTGTACATGGAGATGCCCACTCTAAATAGAATGGAGAGTGGCCTGTTTTCTGAAATAGATGGATTCCTTTCTTCTTTTCAGCATGCACACACATGCTTGCTCAGTCACTGTCACTAGTACTTCAGCCTGTTAACGCACATGCAGGGTGATACTTAAGCTGCAAAAGTCATGATCAGGGAGTGCAGACCATGCTCATTTGGTACGCAAGGCTATGCCTAATGTGGCACATCTAACCAGAAGTGGCAGCTGGAAATTCTAAGACTAAAGTGCTACCATAACAGATGGGCATCATTGTTTGGAATGGCCTCTGCTTGTTGCAACTGTGTATACTAGTTATCAGTCAACATATTAAGCAGGGCTCAAATGGTGAGCATTTAATGAGGGGATCTCTCCTTCCCTTCTGTCTTTCTTTTGTGCAGTATATTAAACTAATTTCTCACTTCTGACAAGGAAGAGTTGCCTGTCCTTCACCAAAAGATTCATTCTGTTTGAGCTGAGCAAGGGCTTCTTGTGTGTGTTTATTGCATAACAGTAAGTTAGTGTTAAAAAACCCTCAACAGGGTCCCAATTTTACCTTCTTCCATAAAGACAGTGGACAGAAGCTTGAAACATATTTTGTGTACATTGACTTTCCACTTTAAAATTTGATAAAGACTTTAAATTTTTTTTTTTTGTTCTCACTTGTGTTCCTGGCTTGGTAGCCATTCAGTGTTACTTCAGGAATGACAGGTAAATTAAAATTTAGATAATTTAGGATGTAAGCATCCAAAATACTTACTTGAATTTTTCAAATTAAGCTTAAGATACTGGTGGGATTTGGCCCTTTGATTCTGGAAACCGTAAATAAAATGCGTACCTGTGTATCCATCCCTACATAGAGAAGGTTTTTTTATTGTGACAAAGTAGCCAGATTGTTACAGATCTGTTTAAAAAAGCTAACATTTGGCTGCACAGCAGCAGCTCTCCAGTCTATGGTGTGACACAAGCTATTCTCTGATATAAATTGCCATGGGCCACTAATGAGAATATGTTTACTGTTCCAGCAGCAGTATAGCAGGCTTGTATGATAGCCAGTGAGATACTTATTCTGTTGAGGCACAACAATTCTAAAATGCAAGTAGCTATAAATCCACTGTAGCCTATACCACATGACTTCTACATTAAATAAATTGCTTACTGACACCAGTTTATGCACAAGGCGAAATATCATAGTCACATCCCGCTTTACGGCATCTTTGTAGTCAATTCATTAGTTTGCTTGTGTTGAACATAAGGCCTGAGTTCTTAATTAGGATGCCGTTACCCTTTATGTGATGAAAGGGTGGCTGTATCATCAGGTTTGTGACAGCAGAATATTGCATAAATTCTGTGTTTGGTTTTAGAGAACTGGCACTGCTGTAATTCTGCTAGCACCTCTCATACTAATTCTGGCTGTGTTCTGTGGACAGATACACTTGCAAGGCTCGTGTAAAACAAAATTCATCTAACTAAATTAGAGTTATCTGTGCAATTATGATACAGATTACATGGCCACCTCCATTGAGTGTGGAGAATTGAGTCTAGAAGTTAGTTTCTGTTGATGAAACTAATGTTTTCAGGTGAAAAGAAGATGGAGTAAACTCTCAGGAAATAGTTTTGATCAATTCTCACTAGATGTTTTTCCAGAATCTGGTCTTACTGTTGTCAAAATGTTCCACTTATACTGGTTTGAAAATATCCTCCAAAAAGTTTTTTTAACTAGTCTAGGTTATCTGTGGAAGATCCAATTTAGAAAACAAAACAAAGCCCCCAAAAAACAACTTAAAAGTCTTCAGACAAACAGATAAAGAATGTAAACTATATCCAGGCTGAGAGCTTGACTTGTCCCAAATCTGGAGCAAGACAGTATTTAGACTCTTAAGAAAATCAGAAGTAGTAGAAGCTCCCATGCTATTCAGAAAGAATCAGAACAACTTAATAATACAATAATTCTCTTCTCTCTCCTACTTACTAATTCTGGAATCCCTTTCTGATGGCAAAGCAATACCCTATACTTTGAACTGTTGCATCCTGTGAGTGAAAAATGGGTAGAATTGTAGGTCTTACTATTTCTGTTAAACTAAGCTGCAGTATCAGCCTGATACTGATGTGTCTCTGTTACGAGGTGCTGCTGTCTTTTCAGGGTGAGACAAGCAGGCCTGTCCCCCATCCTGTTCCTCTGCTTTTGATTTCCATGCTGGAAGTCCTTTGACCATGCTGTTAGAATGCAATTCTGGGTCACCCTCTTCCTCTGCTTTCCTGCTACCCTCCTTGTCCTGGTCTGCAGAAGCTTGTTCTCATGCCTCCCAGCTCATGCTGAGATGCATGGGTGTCAGCAGCTTGTGTTCTTAGATGTGGCTGCTTCACTGAAGGCTCTGCCTGTAACCAATAACCCTAGTGGTCACTACCTGCTCCATGTTGTGTCTGGCGTATATATGTCCGAAAGATGCCCAAAGGATCTAAGCGAATGTTTGATTTGTCAGTGAATGACAACATGCTGCAGAAAACTGAGGTGTGCCAACATGGGAGCTTAAAAAGAAAAGAGACCTCTGAACTCACGGGGTTTCTTTTTTGGAGCTGTATGGACCTGGCTGCTCTGATGGACTTCTTTGGTGACCTGCCTTCTGCCCTTCTCAGTGCTCCTTCTCATAACAAGCCTTCTCATGTCCTCAGTTCAGTTTCTCCAGTCTGTATCTACTTCTCAGGTCTAAGATCTGCATCTGTATCTCTGATCAATTGTTCTATTCCTGTGTCGGGAATATTCCTGTGGGTGTCACCAAGCTTTCTCACTGGGCTCCAGGCATATTTGAAGAGGCAGTTTTCCCCATTGATTTTTGGCTTGCATCCTACTCAGCTCTTACTTCCCTCAGAAGCAAGCCCAGGACTGCAGGGTTTTCTCCATTAGGCTGCACAGATTCTCAATAACATCTGTTGGTTTTTTGGCAGCTTCCTGCTTCCGGCTCTGTGCAAGCCCAGAGGAAGCTTCATGGTCTCCCCATACCCTCCTCACCTTAAACTGTTTCTTTTTTCAGTGGTGGCTCCTATTTCCTTACAGTTACAGTGTGATGTAATGCAGTTTGTTGATACTGTTTCTTTCTTCTGGTTGAATGTCTTGCTAAATCTGCTTTAAAGACTTAAGAGTCTGATCAATATGCTTATTCTGTAAATCAAAATCTATTACCCACTCATCTTGGTGTTATCTAGTCAAAAACTTGATTTTCATATCTTTCCAAAACACCTAATTAAAGCTCTTGACCCTTGAATTATATTTCCTTGTAGAAGACTGGGGTGGTGAAATCTCAAATCAGTTAGTGTTGTTGCTGCAGTGTGGTATTGTGAGGTATCTGCCTTGTTTGTAACTACCTTCTGTGGAGCAGATCCCTTGTCCTTCGGAAGCTGCTAGTGTAGCAGGAGCTTTTGAACAGGTATTATATAATGTACTGCTTTTCTGTTGGTTTGCTGATTAACTGATAAGGCAGCACTTCTGCAAAGGCTGTTGGCAGTTGGGCTTGCCATGCAGTCTGGAGGACAAAGAGTGACTAAAGTCTAGCTTTGAGGGAGGACAAAAATTAACTTAAAGCAATGCTGATGTGACACTTTTATTCAAACTTCAAGTTTGTAAGGAATCCGTAATTTTCAAGATAAAGATATTATTCTTTTTGCCTTCCCCCACCCAAATTAAACCATGGCATGGCTGGGTATGTAGCTATGCTAGATTTGCATGTAGAGCTCTAAGAAAAACTACCCATCTGTGTGTCAGTAACTCAAAGTACAAAGCAGTCTTAGCTGTGAGTGAACTGCAAAATGTGCTTTTTGTTTCATCAAGTCAGTGGTTTCTGTTTCTGAAGCTGGTGCTAGAGGGTAGCCATTTTGCTGGAAAGTGATGTCATTTGTAGCAAGGACAGGGCAAAAATAGGTGTGCAAGCTTCATTGTGAGAGGCAAAATTTAATGGAGAGCATTTTACTTGTTAGCAACTAATGATTCTTCTGATTTTTTTTTTTTTTTTTTCCTCCTTCAAGCATTAAGAATCTTGTTGGGGAGTTCTGTCCTTAGTACTGCAGAATAGATCAGTTTGCAGCAAGACAGCTGACTGCACTGTTGGGCAGAAATGCCAAATCTTAATTTGTTAAGGCATGATGACATGGGGCTGGCTCAGAATTCTACTGCAAAATAAAACAAGTAGTATTTTCCTGGAGGGCTGTGTGAAGTGGACACCAAGATCTTGTTTAACAGAGTTAGCCAGTAGAAGAGTAAACCCAAACTTAAGTTCTGGTTGAAATAGAAGGTTATGACAGGTGAAGTGTCGGGTGTCTGATGTTTGCAGACCTTGACTAAGTTCCGTATAGGAAATGGTCAACTTGATACTTTAGTGGCAATTGATTAGGATGTACTTGCTTTATTCTGAAAACAATTGGATCATAAGTGCTTTGCTTTTTCATCTTAGCACTGCAAGATGAATGAGTAAAAAAACTCTGTAAACAACTATTTTGCTGTGTTTGTCAAGGTTGTTTTGCATGGAACCACAACTTCAGGTGTTGCATCTACATATTCCTTACCAGGAATTCTGGCCTTTTATTTGTATAATTATAATCACTATTAGAAATTGAGTTTTAAGTTTACATCTGCTTATTCTTTACCTGAAGGCAAGCATCTTGCTTTTGTGTCAAATATTTTTAACAACAAAATGCAACGTGACAATAGACTCTGCCTTGGATATTATTCCGTCAAACAGTTGTGATCCTTCAAAAGAACAGGGTAAATGGCCTTCAACTTTAGTCACAAACTTTCTCTGCTGTGAAAATAAGCAACACCTCTACACTCAGCGCTGGTGAGGCCGCACCTGGATTACTGTGTCCAGTTCTGGGCTCTGCAGTACAAGGGAGACTTGAACGTACTGGAAAGAGTCCAACAAATGGCCACTGAGATGATTAAGGGACTGGAGCATTTCTCCTATAAAGAAAGGTGGAGGAAGCTGGGATTGTTTAGCCTGGAGGAAAGAAGGCTTGGGGAGATCGTATCAATGTAGATAAATACTCAAAGGGAGGATGTAAAGAAGATGGAGCCAGGCTTTTTTCAGTGATGTTTGGTGATGCCTAGTGGTGGGACAAGAGGCAGTGGACAGAAACTAAAGCACAGGAGGTTCCCTCTGAACATCAGCAAACAATTTTTTTTTTTTAGTGTGAAGGTGACCAAGCACTGGCATACTTGCTTGGGGAGGTTGTGGAGGCTCCATTCTTAGAGATACTCAAAAGCCATCTGGACATGGTCCTGGGCCACTGTCTTGAGCAGGGGTGTTGAACAAAATGACCTATAGAGATCCCTCCCTGTCTCTGCAGTTCTGTGCAGTTTAAAGAGGTAATTGTAGTTTCTGCCATAGTTGCTTGCCAATATCTTGTTTTCTATTTACAGCTAAAATGATTGTTTAAAAAGGCATAGTGTAAAATCTTGTATTTCATTTAATAGCCATCCTGGAATAACATTCCCAAAAATGCCCATATGCTGATTCCTACTCCGGATAAAGATGATGATCCAGTTGGTGTTGATTACCCTCACTTTATACATCTAAGTGCTGTTCCAACTAGAGCTTCACCATTACCAGTTCTAGGGTAAGTGTGCCATTTTGCTGCTGCTTGTCTGCCTTCCTTTTGTCTTCTGATTTGAGACTAAACATATTGATCTGTCTTAGCTGGGCAAACAGAGAGGACGTATGGAAAAACATGATAAACAAAGAAGAGACGTACGTGAGGGATAAACTTTATATGCAAAGGCACCCTCTCTTGCAACCTAAAATGAGAACAATCCTTCTAGACTGGCTAATGGAGGTAAGCTTTTCGTGCTTGTGAGCGTTTCAAGTGTGCTTTTGTTGAAGTGTACTAATAACTGTCACAAGTATATTTTATGATCTTCGCATAATCCATTTGTCATTAAACACTTGTCTTCATCTTAATGTCTGGCAATGGCACCAAACTTGAATATACAGTTAATTTAATTGATGGTGTACAAACTGACAATATATTCTGAATAATCGTTTAGACTGATAGTGGATAATAATTGATTTGTCCCTAAAGCTCCATGATATAAGCTTTTTAAGGTCACACTGTGGATAAAAGCTGCACCCTGATTATGAAGGTGACTATGAGAAGGAAGGTGTGGTTGGTGGCTTAGAGACTAGATGCGTCTCAACTTTGCTATCTGTTACTGGCATGTAGAATGTACTACAGCTCTGTCTGTATGGGAGTCTCTTTTACTGTTCGCATGACTTGGTGGCATAGTCTCTGTTCTTAATGCTGGAGTATTTGTGAGAATTTTCCTTTTTTGAGGTGTTGGAATGACGCATCTTTGCAAAAGAGAGGAACTGATGTTCTGACTTTGTTAGAATGTGAACTTGCATTTCCTAAAATGGTTTTCACTCTGATCTCTCTGGTTTTGGAGTTACTGTAGCAGCAGTCATCTTGTGTCAAAGGAAACTGTTGAACTCATGTTCTTACTTAACATGTTACTTCACAGTAGCAGTGAAGCAGAAGGCCAATATGAATTTTATGGCTAGCTCTTGCTTTTTTTAATACAACTGTATCATCTGGTTTTGACTCTTTAATGCTATTCCTGACCTTTGTAATCTCTGTCTCTCCAGGTTTGTGAAGTCTACAAGCTTCATAGAGAAACTTTTTATTTAGCACAAGATTTCTTTGATCGGTTTATGACAACACAACAGAATGTTGTAAAAACACTATTGCAGCTTATTGGTATCTCTTCTTTATTCATAGCAGCAAAGCTTGAGGTTAGTATTTCCAGCTTAAACATAAAGATGTGAATGGACAGACTGCACACTTACTGTACACTCAATGCATTTTGGCTTTACATGGAGTTTGTTGCTGTGACTTTTCAGCTGGAAGACAGAAAAATTATTTTCTTTTCAAAATTCTAATTTTTTTTTAGAAGTGGCTAAAATTAAGACTAGCTTACATCACAGTATATCTCTTTAGATTTATTCTAATACTGAAAAGACTATTGTTTTAAGATTAAAGTTTTCAATTGCAGTTGCTAAACAAGCTTTTGGCTGTCTGCTGTACACAGAGACCACTGGTTGCAATTCTCTTGTCAGTGGAGTACCTGCTGGATGATAGTCTGAGCTATTCTTTTACTGAAACAAATTGAACTGTTCAAATACATAGTGCTTTTTAGGTTCTTGCTCTTTGTCTTTTAAGAGTGCTTCAATCTGTTCATCTCAAGCAAGGGATAAAAGGCCTTTTTTCTAGGATATATAAAAATTCTTGATGTCAGTTATGACACTCAGTGGTGCTGTAGTTAAACATAACGCTTGTTGTACTGAACTCTCAAAAGTGAAAGGTGAAGGCTGTGAGCAGGAAGGTCGAACAAGAAAACTGTGTATATTAAAGGCAGAGTAGAACACCATGAGTTAGAATGGGGGCTTGGTTCTTTTTTCCCCCCGCTCTGTTTTGAAATGCTGCAGTAGTGGTGGGTTGTTTTTTTTCCTTAACACCTGAGACCAGTTACAACCTATTCCACAAGTTAATCTCTTGTATTTCAGGAAATCTATCCACCGAAGCTGCACCAGTTTGCCTATGTTACAGATGGAGCTTGTACCGAAGATGAAATCCTCAGTATGGAATTGATCATTATGAAGGTGATATGTCAAACTGGAATTAGTTATCCTTTAGTTTTTAAAAACATATAGCATAATCCAACTAAAAGCTGAGAGCCTCAGTTAATCTTATGTGCTGCTAAGAGGCACGGTTTCTCTTTCTAATTAGAAAAGTGTTCTCTAGGTAACAGTGATTTTAAGCATCCACCAGTATGTGCATATTAAAAAAAAATGAATAGTTACTCTAGCCTATCAGCAGGAGGAGGTATAAGAGAGGATTAGATTTGTGTGTTTCAAAGATGCCTCAAACTGGGATTACAGCTTCTGATCTGGACTCAAAGTTGCATGGTTTAAGTTAGGAACTCTTTATTAATCTGAAGTCTCGTGCATGTCTACTCTTTCAGGCTCTTAACTGGAACTTAAATCCACTGACAGTTGTATCATGGCTAAACATTTACATGCAAGTTGCATATTTAAATGAGCTTTATGAGGTATTGCTGCCACAATATCCACAGCAAATATTTGTACAAATAGCAGAGGTAAGACTGATTTCTTCCTTCAAATGCTATTTCACCTGGGAAAATAAGTGTTCTTGTGATAGACTTATTAAACATCTGTTGCCTTGTAGCTCTTGGATCTCTGTGTGCTGGATATCGGCTGCTTGGAATATACATATGGAGTACTTGCAGCTTCTGCTTTGTATCACTTCTCCTCATCTGAGTTGATGCAGAAAGTTTCAGGTATTGGCATTCATAAAGTAAGCCTAATCTGTTTACAGACATTAAGTCTTCATTCAGGCAGATAAGCATATGTCTTGTCTTCCAGGTTATGAATGGTGTGAGATAGAGGAATGCGTAAAATGGATGGTCCCGTTTGCAATGGCTATAAGGGAAGTAGGAAGCTCCAAACTCAAACACTTTAGAGGTATAGCTCCTGAAGACTTGCACAATATACAGACGCACATAAACAGCTTGGATTTGCTGGTATGTATATGTGAAATGAAGACAAAAGCTGACTGTAAAATCTCAGATATATGTTGTTTCTACCTTAGTTAGGACATACAGTAAACTTAAGTGAAGCATTATCAGATTGGGACTGAGTGTATGCAGGTGATAAAAGCAGAAGGTTCTACTCCAGTTGCAAAATTCTTGGGACAGAGACCTGACTTGTTCAGTATTCAGTTTGAGATGCTTCAAATACTGTATGTTAGACCTTTCTCTATGGGAAATACAAGTAATCCAACCTTGTCTGATTAAAAAGAGAAAACAGACTGATCACTTGAGACTGATCTTGTGGGGCTGTTAGATGACAGTAGTGGTTGACAAGTTGAGCAACAGTGGCTTTTAGCATGAGAAACTTGCAGAGGGTCCAAATCTTGTCCAACAAATTGTAGTTAATCTTAAGTTATTGGAGATTTTTCTATCTAGGTTACTTAGTTGTAGTAGAAGTTAAAGCTCTTTCAGTTCAGTTGCTTCTGAGTTTTGCTTTCTTGAAGATAAAAGTACCATAATGCTGATCATCAGATTACAAAAGTTATTGCTGACCTCTTGGGTTTGTATTTAGTAACTGCTGTGTACTGCATGATTTACCTGTTACCATTAGGGGGGTTAGACACAGATACTCATTTCCAGATTAGCAATCTATTGAGTTAAACATTGAATTATATTGATTTGTTGTATAGATGTAACAAAGTAAAGTGGTTTGGTTTTTTTTCCTCCTTTTCCTGTGCTTTCAGGACAAAGCTCAAGCAAAACAAGCCATATTGGCTGAGCAAAATAGGACTTCACCTTTCCCCACTGGTGTCCTTACACCACCACAGAGTAGTAAGAAACAGTCTTCTGGACTGAAGCCAATATGACTTTAGAAACTGTTGACAGAGAATTTTGCTCAAGTGCCTGTTCTGCTGGTTCTGACTCCTGCTCCATTATGGAAATGCTGCCAGTGAAGTTCATAAGCTTTTATGGAATCTGAAAAGGAAACCTTACTTTTTGTGACAGAAGAACTTTTCTATTTGAAATATTTTTATTGAACATTAAAATATTTTAAAGAAATGGATCAAGTACACCAGCCACTTAAAAGAACACCGAAGAGTGCTCCAAATGCTGCTATGGAGGGTGATGCTTGATGTGACCAACTGTTCAGAAAAAAGGCTTGAAGTTTAGATTAGTTACTGTGCTAGTTTGTCCTTTGGATAATCTGCAGTCATACTGCGCCCTGTTGACAAATGGGCAAAAAGTACTGTGGAAGACAACTTTTCAAAGCCTCTTTTTCAAATGGTTGGCTTACAACTTGATGCCTTTTTAAAAACTCTTTATTGTAAATGCTGCTATGTCTGTGTATCCATTTTTAATAAAAATGCTGTCTAAGACAGCTGGGTTTATGTATATTCCTATTTTTCTTCTAATTATGGTCAGCAACATTTTTTCAGACTGTGACCACTAGTAGTGTGGGAGTTGGGGATGAATGATGTGGTAACTATGGCTTTATTTATTTACCACTACTGGCTTATCAATTAAAACTCCCTTTTTGGATACTAAGGTAAAATTGTCATGTTGGGCTACTTGGATTTCCCTTAGCCAGGTGCAGGTGGCTAGGGAGGGGATACTAAACATGACAAGTATATGGGGACTCCTTCCACAGCACATTTTCTAATGATCAGTGTATTGGGAAATTCTTCAATCAGATTGTCTGCATTACTACACTTAAAAATAAGTGATCAGTAGGAAAAGCCTACCTTTCTTTGACAACTAATTGTCTTCTGTGCAAAAGCTGAATTCTGCAATGGTGTTGCCTTTTTACCAGAAGAGTTGTCTGAAAATCTGAGAAGTCCTAGTAAGGCCTTTTCTGGAAAGGCGTGGTTCTGGAAAAAAGGGAAATAAGAGAAATAACTGTAAAAAATGGTTTCTTGTTTTTTTCATGATGTTCACTTTGAAGTACTTGAAAACTTTTGTGAGACTACCAGGATTCATCACGTCCTTTGGCAGATAACTTAAAGGCTACAACACTGATATTTCAGGAAGCTCCTATTCTGCTGTCGGTTAATTTTTCTCTTCAGTTGCCAGCAAGGCTGCTCTTTAAGTTATTCTTCCTTTTGCTCTTCTCTGACCCAATATTCTGATAAATGTTAAAGCTTTAATAAAAATGCCTACAGTAACTAATGGTAAGCAAATCATTTGGTGTTGCTGGCTGTTTTTTCTCTTGCAATGAATGGTTGTAAGTTCTGTGCTAACAAAACAAGTGTTTTAGCTGAACAAGTTTGCTGGTGCCAGCTCAGATGTTTTAATTTCTCAGAGAACTACGTATCCTAGACAAAGTAATGTTATATTTGCCTATTACTGAAAAAGTTTGTAACATTGGAAGAATTGTCAAGGTGTGTTTTGGTACTTGGCCCTTAAATTTAGAACACAAAATGGGGGTAGATGGGAAGCAACCCTGCTGAAAGGTAGTCTCTAGGCTTAATTCCAAAATTACCAGGCAAACTTCAGGACTAGTGCTTTTGCTGTTACTTTTCAGTGCTTAGGATGTTTCCTCTGGTTCTTAAAAAAAAAAAAAACCAAACCACTCACAAAACCAAAAAATTGGATTTAAACTAAACTGTAACTCGCCCCTTAAGTGGGGAGTGCCTTTTGTTTGTCTTAACTGTTCAAGGAAATATTCTGTAATAACTTGTATGATAAACTCTACATATAACTTTCTGGTTAATACCTATTCAAGAGTGAAGTACGTGTTCTGTGTGTTCTCAGCTGTGTGGGAAACCTGTGTCTGAGATGTACATATTTATCTTTGAATGATACTGTTCAGATATCAGACCTCTTCCTAAACTGAATCTCTGCTTTAGATGGTAATTCTGCTAATTTTATAACTTTCCCCCACCTCCTGAAAGGTCAGCCTGTGATATTTTGCTGTTGGGAGTGTGGAGAGCGTGGCTTTGCAACTTCCCAGGTAGGAACATGATGATGCACCAGAGATATTGTACTTTCCAGTGGGGATGACTTACCTTAGGAGCTGTTTTCTTACTTTCTGATCATTATCTCATGCTCTAAGAATCTTTTGTTTCTGGTTGTCTTGCAACACATGTGGATGCTTAGCTCTGTCTGAGTGTGCTGTCTTTCTAGGGTGGCTTGAAAAAATGATGCACAGGCTGAACAATGTTTTAGGGAGAAAGGATGCAGCTAATTTTAAGGAAGATAGTTGTCCCTATTGAAAATAAAAAAAAAAAAGGGGGGGGGGGGAGTTCCCTTCATATTTCTTTGCCTGAGCATCCTATTCTAATTTCTCTCCGGTCCTGGACTGGTCTGGAGGCAGATTCACAGCAGTGGGTAGAAGCAAGTGGGCAGTTCTGCCTGGCTAGGTAAGAGAAGAAGTTTAGTGTGTTTACAAGTGGGCAGAAGTATGCAATAATGATGAGCTAATACCAAATAACGTCTTCCTGCAAGCTGCTCTGACTCGGCATGTTACCCTGAGAAGTGGGGAGCAGGCTCCAGGGGAGGACAGCCCTGGGGCAAGGTGCAGGGCTGCTGTTCCTGGTGAAGGAGCGGGGGGCTCGATGGCACTGGGGAATCCTGAGAAAGCAATTCAGGAGCGTACAGCAATGCACAGCTCAATTGGAAACTCTCTCTCCTTTTAATAGCTAGAGAGTGGCATAAAGCATGCTGCAGAGTAAATTGAATCTGCAGTAACTCAGGTCGCATGTGATTATCTCCCTCCTCTTGAAAGGTTTGTCATAACTATGTATCAAACCCTCACCTTGGTCTGAAAGCTAGGGGCATCAGAGGAACTTTGATCAGGAGGAATGGATCCAGTGCAAAGTTCGTACTACTGCTGCTGGAAAATTGAAAGTTGGTGGTAGCTGTGGCTGTATTGAAGGAAGTAGCCCCAAGTGAGTGAGCTGAGGCTGCAGCTGTGGAGGAGTGCAGGTGAGCAGAAAGGATGAAGACGTGGAGGTCTGCACCATGAGTCTGGCGGATGTGAAGCTGTTGAAAACACTGTAGTTATGAGCTCATAGAAATAGTTCTGCATAGCTTGTCTCCTGTAGAACAGTCTGCCTGTGGCTGTGGAGGTCTCGGGTCAGCACCTCCTTTTGGTTCTCGGGAATTGCAGCACTAGGGGCTTTACTACATCCCTGCTGCACAAGGTGGAGGTAGGCAGCCAGCTCAAGTTCAGGGGCGTGTTTCCATGAATATTCAACCAGGCATCCCATGGGAGCGGCCGGCCTTGTGAGCCATTGTGGCCTGGCTCACATTTCTCTCAGGTCCCGGGTGCTGTTTCCTTCATGCACCTTGTTCATCTCAGCAGTAGCAGCTTTAACTCGGGGAATTGGGTGAGATGCTCTTCCTTCAACTAGGCTATGAAGTTGGACCTTGGTGCAAGTGTATGAGACTTACTGCAGCATTGCCTCTCAGGAGGAGGAATCGGGACCCCTGGAATTTAGGTTGGGAACTACCAAAGGCTACAACTATCTTTCCTCCAGACTTTAACAGGAGTGACACCCAGCCAGGGCACTGCAAGGTTGGGTAAAAGGCTGTTAGGAAATAGTTGGGGCCAATGTGCAGGACAGCAGGGGAATTGGCAGGTGCAGGGGGTGACATTGGATGGGCCTGCTTTACTTTGTTGGCATAAACAACATCTTCTGTTTTAGGAAAATGCTTCCCCTAGGTGTTTAACAACATGCATTTAAAGCATCAGATGACTCATGCCCTCATTGTCCAGACCTTCCTCCCCCACAACCCTTTTCCCTCAAAAAAAAGGGAGATGCTAGCACATACTGTGAAATAATACAGGTTAACAGACTCCGACTAGCCTTGAATTTGTTGGGGATTAAGCACAGCAACTCCTTGCTGGCAAGGCTGAGGTCAGCTTGACCTGAGCTCTTGTAACCTCTGTGGAGAGATTTCCTGCTCAAACTCAGCATGTAAATAGGGGATGCAGCTCCCTCCTGTGACACCTGTGGCAGGAGGCAGTATGGCTCTTTCTTCCTCTTCTGGTCCTCCTGCCCTTGTCCCAGCCAGCATCACCTGCCCTGAGGGGCGCAGACCTGACGAGGGTGGGGTGTGCAGTCAAGGGGGAGTGACTGAGCGGTTTGGGGTTTTTTGTATATGTCTGTGAGAACGGCAGGAGGTGCTGACTATATCCAAATGTGAGGAGACTTTAATGTTCATTTCTTGCCATTATAGCACTTGATTTCTAGCCAATTTGTGAAACTTCTGTGCTCTGAAGTCAACTCCAGCAAAGCAGGCACTTGGCGTGAGTTGTTGAACAGTAAGTATTCTGGTGATGGGCTCTTTCAGCCGTGTGAACAAGTCACACTATGTCTTACCTTTAAAGTAGGAAACCCGTCTCTCTCAAGTTTTGAATTGTCCTCTACTGACACAACTTATACTTAATCCCACAATTAGGACTGCAGAATATTGCAATACTATGTAATCTGTCTCCTTTCAGTCTCTTGAAATAATCAGTTCATGCCAAGCACAAAACGATAAGTTCATATAGGAAGCTTTTTATTTCTGTTTATGGTGAATTTGAGATTGTAAAAAAGAAATAAAGTGTTCTTTGAAGACTTTGAAAACCCTGGTTTTATTCAACTTCGCAGACTGGCATATTTGAGGGCAAATTAGATCACATGGCTATCAAGGAAGGAAGGAAAATCTTTCTAACCCTAGGGGGCTTTGGTCCTACAGCTGGTTGCAATTCTGTCTGTTAGAACTGCATATCTATGTGAAACCGCTTTTGTTTCACCAAGTGGAACCTGCTCTCGTGTAGCTTGGGTAGGAAGAAAGGAAATGTCTTCTGTAACGTACTGATCTTTGATGTTTCATTGGGGCTGCTATAATATTCAAGGAGGAAAAATAAGAAAGGCCTATTTTTATTTGGCTTAACGTATGTGCTCACCTGGAACATAGGGAACAATGATGTGCAGAGCCTCACCCTAACTGTTTTTTTGCCACTGACCCTGGTTGGGTAGACTGGCTCTTTCTCTTCCCAGCACTTCAGTCAAGTATCTGCTTGTTTGAACTGAAGAGACCTCTATCGACATGTAGTGGGGTGAAAATCCCCTACTCCTCGGCATGAGACTGAGGCCGTACCTCTACCGACTGGTGCCTGTACTCCGTCATGGGCACCAGCCTCTGCTGGCTCTGGGAAGAGCCTGCCGGCACCCAGCTAGACCTGTTCTTTATTTGAGGGAGAAGTAGTTCCTTTAGCAGCATGTTTTCCTGTGATGTATTACGAGTCTCAGATGTTAGGTTTACCACTGGGCTTGGCTAGAGAAACAAGGGCTTAGTTGCTTTCTTAAACTTCTGTGAGCATTGGGAAGAGGAGGAGCTCGTGTGTTCATGGACAGTGGCTGTGCTGGGGAAGCAGTTCCCTAAATGCCCTTAATATCTGTCTGGCAATATTGCCGTTGGTCTTTGCTTTGGTGTGTTGTTGGTTTTTTTGTCTTTTGTAATATTCCGCCACATATGTTAATGGACTTTTAAGCTATAAAGGCAGCATCACGGGATGAATTGTTTTGGTTTTTACAAACTGTTCCTTGAAATGGAAATGATACTGGGTTTGGTCATGAGCTAAACAATCTTATTGACAGAGAAAAGCAACAAGCATAAACATTTTCTGGAGAATCATGCCGCTAAAGGCCATGCCACAGACGTGATTTTCCTGGTACTAAAAGCATATCTTGGTGTGTCATTGTCTTCCTCCATTGGAGGCAGATTCTTTTGCTTTCAGTAGGGTCAGGGGTCTAAAGGAACTTGTGTACAGACGTGAGCTTTCAGAACAGTAACTTATGCACAGCTTCCCGAAAGAAATCACCATGCACGTTGGTGGTGTAAAATCCACTAAAGCCGAGAGGGTGAGACTGCTGCTGCTTAGCACGAGCAGGCAGCACACACCACTCTGCATCTGGGACTTAGTTTTTTCTTAAATGTGGATGCAAGAGGCCTCACAAAGAACTAAAAATAAATGGCTTGGCTGGAAACTAGGCATTCACTGCAAAGAGAGTCAAAATGTAATATGCTGTGTAGGAAAGGGGTTGGCTTTCCCCCCGCCCCGCAAGGCAAAAGAAGAAGTAGGGACAGCTGTGATTTGCCAGGTTACCGTGTTCAGACTCTAGTTACATGGACTTACCTATCGCGTGCCCTGCGTGTAGCTGGGATAAATGGCTTGAGCGTTCTTGAATTGAGTCCCAGAGTAACGGCATCATACAGTGAAGAAGAATATGGTGCTTTATTTTATAATTCTGTGTAAGGTGTTTGGATTTTTTTTCTTCAGGGAGGGTTCTCTACCAAGGTGCCAGCCTCTGCAGCTCAGAGCCTCAGCCCAGTTTTCCTATATGTTAAGAATTATTGTCTATGACAAGAGTTAAAAGATAATTTTTTTTTTTTTTACTCCAATATTCATCTTACTTCATTCAAGAACTTACCAGATGTCAATGTAATATTTGTCTGTACAGCTCACAGTGAGGGTTGGTTGTTACACTTCAGTTTAAGGTCAGTCTGAGATTAAACAAGTTGCTTTCTCAGCTCAGCTAGATCTGCAGAACTTTGCTTTGTTCGTAAAGTTGATGTTTTGGGGCTCGCAGGAGGCATCCCCTCTTACCCATGCCAGAATGATCATGATTTTATGATCACAGTAAAGTAGAGGCACAGTAGAGGGCAAGTGAAAACCATTTTACATCTTGGTTTGGGAAGTCTGGTTGTCAGCCACAGGCTTGTGAGAGCAAAGAAAAATGTTTTAATTTTGTCCAAAATCTTGCAGAATGAAGAATGCACTGAGGGAAGGTTAGCTGATCCTGCGTGGTTTTATTAGTATTCTGGGCTTCAGTCAGGAGATTAATAACAGCTACAGACAGTGTCTCTTCATATTAAAGTGTCTTCACATGAGTAGTTTGGGTGAGTGCAAAAGGACTGCAAGGCACAAGCAAGCTGTCTTGTCTCACCCCAACTGACAATGAGTCAACACTTTAATATAAAGAGGAGACAGTTGGTAACAGTCATTAACATAACGAAGTGCCCTATAGATCACTCCAAATTCATCTGACTGGTTTTAAGCAAATGTTTTCCGCTGAGAAGCGGTAACAGAACAATTTGTTGAACGTTTCACTGCCTGACCCGCCCTGCTCTGCTGGGAGTGGGAGAGGTGCTCCTGGGGGATGGCTGGTCTCAAACCCCCCTAACAAAGGATGGTATTTGCTTGCGGTGACAATATGCTAATTTTTTATTTTTTAGTCTGGACTTATGGGGTTTTTTTTTGTGATCTCACACACACCCCCCCTGCTGCCCTGTCTGTTGGCCTCCTTGATTGGACAACTTCAAGAAGATCTGTCTTCTGTTAATCCAGGTAAGAGGAGAAAGGAGTCAGACAGGCTGCCAGTCCTTCCCGTGAAGGAGAGGCACAGGCCTGGTCACCATGCTCTGCGCTTGGCTGGACCCCTGGACGAGCAACACTGGGGGCTCTGTCAGGATGAAAGGTGAGAAACAAGGGGGAAGAGAGGAAGAAGGAATCAGGCGTGTAGCACTGGCAGCTGTGATGTTCATCTGGCATGGAAGGGGTATGAGCAGAGGCAAAGAGTAGCTCCAGGCAGGGAGGAAATGCCACGCACCAGAGCAGGTCGGTTAGTCTGGCGCTTGTGGAGAAATTTGCTTGACCTTTTAATGCACCATCGTGCTGGGACGATGCAAGAAAGGCATCAGTTGAACGTACCAGGAAACCATTGCGCGTGTGCCCAGAACAAGCTGGATTTGTCATCGCTGTAACTTGCATGTGCTCTTGAACAGTGGTAAGATTACGGGTTTCTCCTGCCATTTCCGAGGGCTGCCTGCCAGCGGCAACGCGGCCGGGGTGTGCTGGCGGCTGCAGCCGGTCTGGATCCTCTGGCTGCCGAGTGGACTTGGCTCCCCAGCAGCCTGCCTGAGCAGAAACCCCGTTTCCTGGGACGGACCTGATGGAAAGGTTTGAATCTGGAGAAGGGAAACCGTGGGAGTACGGGACATGTTGCTGGCTGGCAGCTGGCTGGCACCAAGGGTAGAGGTACTGGAGCAGCCCAGGCTGGGGCAGTTTTGAGAGGCATCACTTCACCGCTTGTAACTGCAGACCGAACTCTGAGAGCTTCCAGCCAGCTCATCACCTCGAGGGCAGCTGCGGGCACGTGGGATGGCTGCGCGTGTTTGGGACCTGTTGCTCATGAGCCTGAGAGAGAAATCCCCGACTCTCCCCCAGCTGTTGGTGTCAGAGGGGAAGCCGAGGGACCTTTCACCTCCGCCTCTGCCCACCGGGGCCGGGGTAGCCGTGCGTGCCGTGGGGTCGCCTTTCTGGGGTCCGGGGGAAGCGTGAATGCATCCCTTTGTGCAGGGCCGCGCTGGGGGCCATGTACGCCTTCAGGGACGTGGAGAGCGGGCTGGAAGGCGTCTGGGTAGGACGTGGCTGGGAGAGGGGTGGTGGAGACGGCAGGAGCAGCTCAGCGGCCCCACGCTCATTGACTTAATTGGGGCTGCGCCGCGGGGCTGGAGGAACGCAAGATGGCCGGGATTCTCACGGCGTGGGGAGGCGCGCCAGCGACGGCCGGGACCCGGCCAAATCATTACCGTCAATTAAGTACAGAATCTGTAGATTACTGACATGTTATTGTTAGGGCTCTAAAGGAAATATAATTAATACAAGTCCCCCCCCTGCACCGAGAGGCAGCCCTTTGTGTTCCCTGTGCCTTCCCCTGCCGGCAACGTCTATCTCCTCCCGCAGCCCCGCGCTCCTTTCAGCAGCCTCGGACAGCATTAACATTCGAATTAACATAAAATCACTTTCTGAAATCTGTTAACATTTATAATGTTACTGTACTTTGCCTGATCATTGCATTTTTTCTGACGGTTGGAGCTCGGTGAGTTTTTTTTTCAAGTGATACCAAACATAGACCTATTATGCTGCAAAAATTGCATATTTGTTTAATGATTTCCCATTGGTGTCTTTGTTGCTATGAACCAAAGCATTAAATAGCAGCTAGCACGTTAACGCTGTGTTGTTCTACATAATAAATTTGAATATCCCCCGATGAATATTTTTTTTAACAGGGATTTTCTGAATAAAATGCATACGTGCCAGGGTATTAGTAATTACTTAAAATCGGTTTTTGACATTTAATGTTGACATCTAAAATATTTCCTTTAATTTTTGGTTGCCTCTGCACGCAGAAATTATGGCATTCGTCCTAGGGAAGGCTGGATGGACAAATAACACTTTTACTCATAATGAAATGAAAAGCAATAAAGAAAATGTGCTAAATGTCAACAGTAAAGCATATCTTCTCCACGTATTATGAGGAGAATATACCCCAAAATGTGCGTACACACACAAAAATCCTTTAAGTGACTTAATATGTTTGAATATTAATGGCTTGAATGTTAATCCATTGCAATGGTTCCATTTTTCGAAAATTGGGTCTTTAAATAAATTATTACCTCAATAAATTCTCTATGGTCACTATGGTAGCCGTAGTATGAAAAATAATTATCATAAATCCGAATTTACAAAATATCTCCAAAATTGCACAATTTTGCTGAGAGAAACAAAAGACAAATCAACTCGATATATTTTGTCCTTGCAGGAGTTGCTTGTCTAGAAAACCAGCAGATGGAGTCTGTTGGAGGACACGAGGGTCTGGCAGAGCCTAAGAAACCAGCTCAATTTCATAAGTGAGCGACGACTGAAAACCTTTACCACGTGAGACGCAGTCTGGAAAGCTCTGCTAATGAAGTGGGTCGACGCTGAAGCATCTACATTTGCAGAAAGCAGCTTTGCTGGGATCCCGGGTGAGTCCATACAGGATCCTGTGCCCCTGGTAGAAGGGATTTGGCTGGGAGCGGTCAAAGACAGCTCGTACCGTTGCTGCCCCTCCCTGCTGCATGGTGGGGAAAAAAACCCCTTCGGTTGGGTTTGGGTTTCAGCACAGCCAACAGGTAGTTTTCAGTGTCAGTGGCTTTGCATTACACCGCACAGCAGTACAAGAGCGAGGATGTCCATCAGGGTGCAGAGAGGCGTGCTCGGACCCAGCAGCTGCCCAGGGCCGTGGGGAAGCTGTGGCCCTGCTGGGCGAGCATCGCTGCTCTGGCGGAGCAGGGTGATGGTTTGAGGGTGTGGGAGGGCCCTGGGAGTCACCCTGTGGCACAGATGCGCTGCAGGACAAAGCTGCTGGGGGGGTCTGAAGGGAAAATGAATGTCGTGCTCTTACCTTTGTGCAGAAGGTGCTGTTCAGCACTGTGACGTGTGTGTGAGGGCAGACTGTGGTGTTTCATGTCAGAGAGTATCTCCATGGACGCTTGGGTGCAGGAGAGGCTGGGGCAGAGCCTGTGCGCAAGGCTTGTGCCTGCGGTCAGCTGGGGTGGGAAAACCCCTTACCGCTTCTCTTCTTAGTTTTTACAACTTTTAAATAATTAAAATAATTGTGAGGAAAACGATTAAGCACCTCCACACTTTTGCATCCCTGAGTGTCTCATTATGCACAAACACATGCCTTTGACCCTGAATTTCTTGGGGGTTTTAACAGGAAGAGGATTGTTATGTGGAAGTGTCAGAGGTTGCTGGGGTGTTCTTTGCACAGAGCTGGCCATTGGGAGAGCAGTGTGGCAAAGCAGAGCTCTCCCTCCCAGGATACTGTGGTTTCTGAATGCTCCCCTGACACCTTCCTTACTGTGGCAGAAGGAGGGTTGTGATCGGGGGCTTTGCAAAAAGTAGCAGCCAGCACAACCTGCAGGAGAATCACAGGCATCACTTTGTCCCAGAGCAGTGGCACTTGGGAGGGTTACATGGTACTGACAGACATTTTAAGCAGCAGAGGGAATACTTCTCCACCTCTGACTTTTTCTGTTCCCAAGACATCTATTCCTCATCGTAATTTTCTGCTCATGCCCCCTCAAGGCACCTCTCCTCCACACCTGAAGATCCTTGTGCAGGTGTCTGGGGATGTTACTTGCTGCTGAATTTACCTTGGCTGCAGAGTCACTCAGCTAATGGCCTTCAACCAAAGCAGATCTCAGTGAGGCAAAATTGGAGAAGGCTGATAAAATACTGCCCCATGTAAATCAATGAGAAGTTTTACAGTTATTCTCTCTTTCACTCGAACTCTCATGACCAGAGTAACCTGTGCATACTGTCTTAGGTAAATGATGTGTCCAGGCTGCTCAGCAATGCGTGTTGTGCAAAGACAAGCAAAGAAACCAAATGACTCTCAAGTCCTTCATGAGTCCCATGATGGGGACACGACAGCAGTATGTGAAGGAACATGCCCAGGTGGCAAGTGCAGCGCAGACATCCCCTTTCTTGGTGCAGTCCCAACCCCTGTACCCAGAAACTGATCCTAGGGTGCCTTCACCTAGCTCAGAGTCCGGCATCTCGGTAGGTTTAGGAATAGAGCAAAGGGATTAGCTTTGCTGCTAAACTCTCAAAAAGCTGAGCACCCTAACTAGGAATTACAGCCTTTCCTTTCATATCTGCAGCTGAGTTTGACACGTGTAGCTGCAGCTGGCCCTACCTCTACAGTTTTATTTGATAAATCTGATTGATGAGGGTTTTTTTAATTTCTTTCAATCTCTTTAAATTAAAGAAAAAAAAGAGAGAGAGAAGTTGAAAAGAGCTGTAATTGCGAGTGAGCGCTATAGAAACCTACAGCCAGCAGGCATGCTTCAAAGGGAACAGGGCCAGCCTCGACCCTTTAGATGCCAGCTAGCAAGGGCTTCAAATATGCCTGCACGGTGATTGTATTTTAATTTCGATCTGCAGCAAAAGACCTTAATTGGAAGATACTGGGCGTTTCGATGCATACGGCCTCTTCAACTCGGAGAGTGGAGGCTGTTGTTACAGCAAACACCGGAGGTGGTCTCTAGCATGATGGGGTGGGTGTCCCAGCAGCAGGGAGCTCGCTGCCAGGCTGCCGCAGTGCAGGCAGGCACAGCCCCGTCTTCTCTCCTGCTCGTGGAGCTGTGGTTTGTGTTTGGTTGGTAACAAGGAAAAGTTTCCTCCTTGAGGAGGAAGGGCCCTGCTTGGTGCAGTTAAAGCCCCGATGCTTAGCAAGCAGCCTGGCTGTGCGGTGGGGCACTGGGAGCCCACTGCTCTCAGGTCCTTGTGCACACTCGTGTGCTCTGACCTTCCTGGGCAGCAGGCAGGGACACGGCTCTGCGCTCGCACGTGAGTGACTTCTCTGTGCCCTTGTGTCCACTCACATTGATGCGGCCACTGCCTGGGCTTCTGGGCATGCACAGCCAGCTGCCTGCACGCCCTCCTGCTGCTGCCTGGCTGCATCAGCCCCTGTGCCATCCCATCCCTGCATGCCACAAGCAATGGGGTGCAGAGAGCAACACCCTTCCTCTGCGTTCCCACCATCTTCCCCGGCACACTCGCCTGCATGGCCAGCAAATTAAGCAACCCGTTTTCATTAGTGTCAATGCACCTTGCACCTAACTCTAAATTACCAATTAAAGTTATCGATTCTGATCAGCAAAGGTACTAAATTCCAGTTGGAACGGAAAAAGCAAGTACTAAATTTACAGAGACAATCTGTTTAATGCAGCCACGGATTAAAGCAACTGATTTATCGCCTTTGTATCTTTACAAGCACTAATCCTCAGGATGTGGCTCTGGACCAGCTCCTGTGTGTTTGGAGTCTTCTCACTTTGACTGGGACGGATTTGAGCTGTTGCCCTTGAATAGCTATCTCGTCAGCAACAGGCTGATTTTTTTTTTAGTTCAGGTGATTAACTCTACAGGGTGATTAATTATTGTGTAATGATAATTTTTGTTTATTAGTTTGGGACATGAGAATTTATCCCCTATTTCCTGATCCTGCAAACACAGACAGTAGCAAAGGGTTATTGTTTTTCACTGACTTCTGCTGTGGATTCTCATGTGGCTTTTCTCAGCCTGCTCACTGAATTAGCTCACGGTGTCTCTACAAGGCATTGTCAGTCCACATATCCACGCTCTGGAGAAGGTATTTAACATTTTTGTGTCCTAATTTCATGTGATTGAAGGCTGCATCCAAACAGTTATTGATTGTTACGATAATTTGTCCTGGAACATAAGAAAAAGATGCTTCATCCTCTGTTAATCGGTCTGAGTTGATTCAGGAGGCACGAATGTCGGCATTCCTCTGCAGCAGGAGTGACCTGCATCTGCCTGATGCATAGCAGTAGTTTAAAAAGCTAATAGTATGTTTGAACTAAGAGTGAGAAAGAATATGAAAGAATATTATAATTGTGCACAACAGAAATTTCTATAATTAAAACTGGAATTCTCTGGCATTGGAGCAGAAATAACAATTTTCTACCCAGTGAAGCTCCAAATTATTTTAGAGGGAATTAGATGTATTCTCCTGGACTGTGATCACTTTGAAAGATTTTTTTTTTTTTTTGATGCTAAACTGTATCTGAATATTGGAAAGGGCAAGTTGCATTGTCCTCTCACCTGCTGCTAGCCTGGAAGTGGAAACATCAGAGGCAAAAGTGTCGTAGCTTTTGGATTTGTCCCATGGCTATTTTCTCTCTTCATGTGATTATAACGTGGGAAATACCTTCTATAACCACTGTGTATTCTCATGCACATATTTTTTTTGCTGTGTTTGAGCCAAAACGGCTATGGCTTTATATTCAGTTGCATCCTGAGAAGCTACTTTTATGGGTTGGTAGTGGGAAAGTGCCATTTTCACAGGACAGCCAGCTCTGTGTGATCAGGAACCTGCAGAACAGGCTGAGAGTTTGTGGTGTGAGATACTGGTGTGTCCAGGAGCTGAGTGGCCTGGGGATTCCCAGGTGTGCTGTCTTACAGTCCCTCCAATGCAGCGGCAAGACTGAAGGACCCCTTTATTTTTTCTCCTTTTCCACCCCCCTATTTGTTCAAAACCAGCTTGTGCTGTAATCAACTGTTTCAGCAAAACCCTCAGTACATTTCTGGCTTTCCCAACGCTGATCTTCCGCATGCCAGAGGGCTGCCTGGATAGGCTCTGGAGACAATGGCAATGAATTATTTGGGGTAGGTGTGCGTGCTAGCTCTGGCACAAGGTTGCCCCCTGGTTTTGTTTCCACTCCAGTTCACTCAAGGCTGTTGCCATCTAGCCCAGGTTTGTCTAAGCAGTGCTCCCGTGCGTCTTCCAGGCTGGGAGCCTCATGTGGTCTCACATCAAGTATTAGCCACAGGGTAAACTACATCGGTGTGATTCATTTTACTGAATGGGGGGCGGGAAATCCAAGTGAGTGCTTGCTCACATGAGAGAATATCCTGGCAGGCTGGCTCTAGCCCTGTCCATTGGTATGGGGTGCTGGTGTGGCTCCCGTGGGCATGGCCAAGCATCTTTTGGAAAGGTGGTGGAGGGACCTGGCATGTTTGGTGTAAATCATAAGAAAGTGATTGGTGTTTGCCTCCATTAGGTCTGATATAAATATTGCTGCTCTGTCCTTGCTATTGACAGCAAGCGTTTTTCTGCTCAGCAGCCCAGTGCTGGGCGCTGGCAGGCTGTCCCGTATGGAGGCTGCCTGACCTGGCCTCTGACCTGCTGCTGTGGAGAAGAAGGTTGAGTTTGTGCTTAATGTACTGGGTGGGCACCCAGGGGAACCTCTGAAATTCCCACTTCTGCCACAAACTTCTACTCTGACCTGTGATAAATCATTTAATCTCTCTTTCTGTGGCAACTCCCCTTTTAGGGAGAGAGGTTGGTGCAAAATAGCCTCATTTGTCTTGTCTGCTTTAGGGCTATATTTTTCATAAAGTGTGGCACCAGATACCTTCCACTTAAAGGGCTGCCTTCCCAAAACAAGTCGGTTTTTACTTGGCACTTAAGACTTAAACCCATACCTGACCAGGGCTTGCACATAAGTTGGTATATCAGGGCTTTGCTGTGATGCAGCAGGTGATAAAGAACATTGCTGCAAGAGCCCATCGGTGCCTCTGGTCTCTCTGCCTCTCCCCTCACTGGCTGCGCCCTGCTTTTCCCAAGGAAACTTTCCAGCTGTCCCCTGATGTCTGTGTTAAAGCAAGAGACAACCAAATGCTGCCCTACCTAGCAGCATGGGGAGATCAGGCGAGGGAACATATTTTACTTGCAGAGCTGACATAATTGTTTAAAGCAAACAGACAGCTCAACATTTTTGCTAACTTAGAAAATCTGACATCTCAGGAGAACGTGTTTGGACTCAGCAAGGCCATTTTCACAGGCAAAGCATTGTCATTAATCTGCGTGTTTGGCATTGCTGCTGGAGAGCCTCCTCTTCGCTTTGAATGTGATGTATATTCATGGAGTGAAAGTTGCCTGGTTTTGTTTTTACGCTGGCCGCGTGGTTTTGATGGGGTGGGGTGTCCGTGTGCCGGCACTCGGCTCTCCCAGCTGCACCGGCACAAAAGCTCTGGTCATTGCTGCTGGATTGTCAAGCAGAGTGCGAGCTGTGATTGTATCAAGGCCAATGCAATCATATCACCTGCCAGTCTGGGAAAAAATACAGTCTAAATAAGATGATGTGTGAGCGAATGATGTGGTCAGAATTAAAAGGATAAACAGCATCTTTCCCTTAATGAGCTCTGTTTAATATGTGAGAAGCCCACACATGCTTTATCTGTATTCTGACCAGCGAGGAGCCTTACCGAGACTTCATACAACAATTCATCACGGCCAATTTGTGCAAGGCATATTTGAGATGTAAGATGTGTGACTCAACCTCTTTTATTCCCTCATTAATTTTCTATTCTGCCTGAAATGAGTTCTTAGAGTACTCACCACAAGTGTATAAGAGGTGGTGAAAATGGGGCATCAGGGTTTCTGCTCTTATTTTTGTCACTGTAGTTGCATAAAGGGGCAGATGTACAAACGCCTGGGCTTAGGTGGAAGCACCTGCTTCCACCCGTGACTGCTGCCGTGCACGTGCCAATCTGATAACAAGGGCTGATCATTGCTGTATCACTGACAGTGTTTCTAAGAAACTTGGTGGCTGAACAATTGGAGTTTGAAGCTTTTAGCTCACTTTGATACTTTTGAAGACCTCACCTGAAAGTGCTCGAAGATCTGGTTTATTTGGTCAACTTGCATGCACAGCGTATCTCGGGCCGATTTGCTTCTCTGCTGCGGTCCTTCTCTCCCTTTCAAAATTTCCACACATGCTTCTCACCGTGTCTTTGTATGGTGTGCTTTATATATCCTTCTGCTGCGATATGTATTAACTGCTCAGACTCCCAAGGGCCTTCAGATGATGAATGGCTTTATCTAGGAGATTCCAGTAATAATCCATTTGCGTATGAAATGTGCTCTTCGGTATTAGTGCCTTGCAGAGGGCTGGCATTATCTGGTAGCTGCAGAGGAGGCTATGGGCAGCAACGGCATTCTGAGCTGCACCTCAGCTCTCCCGGTAACTCCTGACAGCCACTTACACTGTCTGCAGTTCGCTGTATCCACAGGCAGACATCGCTCAGCTCGCAGGATGTGTGTGTGCTGCGCGGCTTCCTGAGCTAACACCCGCGCAGCCCCCCAGCCTTCAGGGGAGCGCAACCCGTGAGCGCTTGCACCCCAAGCAGTGAATCCAGGCACCTTCCCAGGAGATGCAGCGGTGGTGGTGGTGTGAGGAAGAGGGCTCGCTGACACCAAGCACACTACAGGGGAGTGTTAGAGAAGAGCCCCCTCACCCACTGCGGATTGAGCTTTTCCAGTCATTTCAGGTAATGCTTGTAGCAGCATGGCAGCTCACTTCAGCATGCAGTGGTGTTCTCCAAGTATTGTCCACTGGCTTCTGATTGAATTTCAGATGATCTTAGTCCAGGCCAAAAAAAAAAAAAAATGCAGTCTATGCCAATCAAGAACTCTAGAGCACGCAGTAAGTACAGTTCAAAAGCTGCATTACCCTTATCTATTAGTAATGATCAATTAGCATGAAGGTCAGTGGGCAGCTTGGAAATGAGTCAGATAAGAAGGGCAGAAGGAGGATTTGAATGGAAAGGAAATTCTTGATTCATAGTCAGCGTTTAAAGTCATAACTCTGTAACAGTGGGGGCGGAGGGTAGCATTAAGTAGTCCTGCTGTCACACTGACTCAACTGGAGTGTAAATCACAGTGGAGAGAGTGCTGTGGCTTTTTTCCTGGTGCCAAAGCATCATCTTGTACCACAGAAGGGACTGCAAGTTGCAAGGAGCCCTCCCTGCCCTCCAGCCCACTCTGAAAATCCCTGGTCTGTTTGACCCCCTGGTGAGGCACAGCACCACATGGCTGGTGGCTGCTGTCAGGGCCACCAAAAGCTTAAAATTCTGGTCCTTGGCTTGCACCGATATGAGTGGGAGCGGTGGTGAAGGGTGGTGCGGGACGGAGGCGGGAGGCTCCCGTGGTCTCCTGAGCATCATCTGGGCGGGCATGGTTCAACACAATGTTAATGTTTTGGGGGTGAAGAAGAAAAGATGACTTGTCACCAATTAATTAACTTGCAAATTTTGCACAGATGAGCCAAGTGTTTCAAGTGAAACAGTAATTGGCCCTTCCTAGTGTGTATGTGCACTCTGAGATACATAAAATGCTATTAAAAAACATTACTGAGAGTTACATGTACACACTCGGGGTACTGTGGGCCTCTCATCGTGAGCGTGTGCTGGAGTCTGGCTTCTGATGCGAGCCGTTACAGTTCAGGCAGCGATGACAGGGCACATAGGTGTGGTAGGCAACCTCATAATGCGCTGCCTAAAAGCTGTCTTTACCCTGTCAGCTACTTTAAAAGTGATTAAAATGATTTTATCTCCATCTGAGTCTGCTTCAGTGAAAGCAGCCAGCAAGCTGCTAAAGAGACAGGTCAGCATGGGCAAGAAAAAGAGGTGAGTGTTTTGAAGAAACACCCTACTTGAAGGAGAGGAGATGGGAGGCCATGCCTGGACGGACAGCAGGGTGATTCTCCTTGACTGCCGTGGTGGCTGCAGGGAGGACAGTGCTCTTTCTGCTGCCTGTGGCTGGGGCTACGCTGCCAGCAGCCCTGGTGCAGTGGCCACCACTGCCTCAGGAGGGGACCTGGCCCCAAGCAGGGAAGCCACTGCCCAGGGCCGGGTAAAAGGGAACTTCCTTGGAAGAAACATCAAAGCTATTCCTGAATGGAAGACCTGGTGTCTGAGGCACCTTCTCTGGACTAAAACAGATGAGCGAACTGTGGCGCTTGCCATAAATTTCAGAATGATACAGCCTTTCTTGTTTTCTCAAGTTTAAGTATACCAGTTTTTCACTGTTGCTGTGGGGCAGGTCAGAGGATGGATGAAAATGTCTGTCACTTTTTGGTGTGTGAATTTTAATTCTGCTTATTTCTCCCACGCAGACATACGTATACACGCAGGCTGAGCCTTAACAAAACACCTCCTTCCGCGCCGGGTACGTGCACTGTGCTTCCAGCTTCTGTTCCTGAAATACCATATGTTCTGGCCTGCGAGCTGAAAATATCCTGATGAAGTGATGTTTTAAAGCATGAGAGCGCTACACACAGGGTTTCTTCTCTGTTCTCTGGAGGCTAATTAATCCCCTTAAAATAGAGAGATAGTAGTGAAATAGGTGCTCTTGGTACCAAGCAACTGCTCTGCCTGTTGATGATGAAACGTAAGTACAAAAGAGAATAGGTAGGGGTAGGTTAAAACCGGTGTTCCTGCCTCTGACAGTTTACTTTGATGAATGCACTCATTCACTCAGCTTCACCATTTGGATCCTGCATAATCAGAGATAACAGGCGGATGGTTTGCATGAATAACTAAGTTTGTCATGTTTAATTTTCTTTAAAAAAAGAAACAGCAGTTGCTTTACCCTCATCCTTCAGGCCCAATACATATTTATAAATTGTCAGGAAATGAAAAGCCTTTTAACAGCACGCAACAAGCATGCAAAGCTACCAGGAGAAATAACTGGGAGAGCAGGGAGCGCGGGGAGCAGAGCCGCCCGCCTGCAGCTCAGGCGGGCTCGCCTCGCCTCGCCTGGGAAGGTGGTGTGGGCAGAGGTTGCTGAGCACGTTGTCTGAATCATCAGGATGTGTGGCACTGATACTCGCTTTGTGTTCTGCAGGCGGTGTCTTCTGACAACTTGACGTGGCGCAACGAGAAGCGTTAAAACTGAAAAATAAGCCTGCATTTGGCAGTTACCTGGTAATTCAGCAAATGACTGTGATGCTTAATATTTGATGGGGTGCTTGCTTTATAGTGCCTATCCCATCGCTGACAATTTCTTAAAACGTACACAAGGTGCAGCTGGAGTTTGCCACGAGCAAAATGGTGGAGGAACATCTTCTGCAGAGTGCTGCCCCTGGAAGCCACGTTGTCCCTTCCAAAGTTGGTCCCAGCTGCCCTGGGAGCTGCGCATGGAGGAAACATGGAGGTGAAAGGACTGTCTTGCTCCTAAGATAGCTTTGATCCAGGACCAGCCCTTCCCAGCCTGTGTCGGGCGTAGGTGCAGGCATTGTGGCTGCCATTGAACACTGCTAATGTTACAATTAAAAAAAATCCAGTCTCTTTATTGAGCAAATGATTTCCGCAGAGAATAGCATGATATATTAAAATGTCTGCGTAGAAAGCTCCCAAGGGAGAAATTCAGAAGGAGAAAGATTGGATCACTAAAACTGAGAGAAACCAGGAGTCGCTAATGTGAGGCTGAAGGAAGACGACCAAATCTAGTTAGAGGGTCTTCTAACCAGCGTGGCTTTTTTCATCATCATCCTTTCAAGATGATCTTTGCAATAGGCGACCTCTGACTTCAATACCAATATAGATGTCACCAGACACAAATCCCTCAAGAGCTAACTCAATGATATTTCAAGTAAAAACTACTAGGCAGAAGTGCAATCTGATTATCGGCCTGTGTGCAGCCTGGGAGGCACAGAAGATCTATGAGTGCTGAAGCTGAGGAGAAGGGCCAAGCCCCGTGCAGCAGTCCTGCTGGCTGGCCAACGCTGCCCCTCCAGAAATCCCACTGATGGCATGCGGCACGTTACAGCAGATCTCCAAAGAAATGACCTGATTAGGGAGCTCCTTATTGGGTTTTAGTTTGACTTTAGCACTATTTAAAAGGATCTCAGAGTTGGTTTAAATTACAATCAGTGTACCGCCCCCTGACAAGCCCGGGTCGCTGGCAGGGTGGGTGCCAGGATCGCCCGCCCTCCCAGGGGAGCAAGAGTCCCTCGGTCACCATCTGCGCAGGCTGCGAAACTGCTGCTGAGCAATGCAGTGAATGCTGAGAAGCTGCGATGCATACTTGAGTGCAGTGCTTGGATTTAACGGTAGAAATGATAAATCTTACCAAAAATATCACCGGGATGAAAAGTATGAAGTGTTTGCCACTAGTAGTCATCTAGGGAATAGAGAATAATGAAATAACAAATTCAAAACCACAAGGGCTTGTAAAACGTTGTTTCCCTGCTAAAAATATCTTACTGAAAAATCTTTAACGTGTCAGTCCCCCTCTATTTTATAGACATCGCTGCATCCAAGCACTTATGCACGTGTTTAGTTTTCAGCGTGAGCCGTTCTGTGGATGCTCCGGGAACAGCACGGGTTTAGAGTGCTGGCATGTGGTAATGTTTGGCTGGACCAGCCCATGGAGAACACTTGTGGGAATCTGGCAGAGGGTGGGTGTGCAGAGCCTGATTCTCATTTACGCCGAGGCTGCTGTACATGTCTCCCCGGGCGAGCAGGGCTCTTGCGATGAGCGTAAGTGTGTGTGAATGTTAAACCATGTAATTAATTTAAAAACCCCTGAAGTTAACCCAAAATAGTCCCATATAACGTCGCGGGGCTGGTGGACCACGGGCATCCGAGCGCTGTGCCCTTGTCCTTCCCTGTGAAGGTGTCCCATGGCCGTGGTGGGGCTCTCCCTGGTCACCGCCTTCTCACCCTGGCTGCTGTCCTGTGCATCACCCGAGGGGCCACGTCCCACCCCGCCGCTCTAAGCATCTCATCTGCTGTCTGGACTGGAGAGCTTGGTCTCAAACAGAGCCATTAACATTTCTGTTAATAGGGATCTCTGTGTTGCTACATAGTCTGAATTGGCCTCTATTACTTATTAATGAAGATCCAAAAGAGCATGTTCTTAAGACCTTGCTTAGCTAAGGGGAGTATTCTAGGGCCAATTTGAGTCCTATTTAGTGACTAATGGCTATTGAGACATAATGTCCACTAAGCAGATACCACATCCTATTTAGTATTTAATGTTTAAATATTTAATTAATTAAACACTGCCAAATATTTAATTAAACTCCATCAGAGCCATCCTAACACTTCCACTATGCATAATGCAAAGGAAATCAGGGCTTTCCTTATCAGCCCCACACGTAATGCAGATTCAGCCTTACCCAGAAATAGCTGGGGTCTGTGTGGCCAAAACACCTGCAGTCACACACAACAGAGAGGGCTGGTTTTAAAAAAAAAAATTTTTTTTTTTTTTCCAAAATGAGCTGAGCTAAATGTTTTGTTAGTAAATCAGGTGCTGAAGTGACACGTAGGCAGAGCAGTGGTACTGTACGCCACACTGCAACAAGAATGCTATGCTTGTATATTGACTTTTAATTATTTAAAAGTAAATGACTGCTACTTAGCATGGCATACCTGCCAGCAGTTTACACTAGTTTTGCTTAAATATTTACTCTGCTATTCAATAAAAAATGAGTCTACTGAAGCAAAAAATGAGAACCTACTGTATCACGTGGTCCCTCTCCTACCTGTGGCATGCCAACTTCACAAAGATTTATTCACAAAGTGATGCTAGATTTTGATGGTTTTCCTGGACTAAGCCAAAACAGAGGTTGAAATTATCCAGTTAGACTTCCAGCTACAGACTGGGTCATAATTATCAGCTTGTGACATTCGGTTTCATATTTACTTATGGAAACTTGGCACTTAGAAATATAAAGATCTCTAAATCCCAGTTTCAAAATCTGGACACCCAGCAGGTACAGAAACATTTAGGGCTGAATTGCTTATTTGAATATTTTATTACCAAGCTCCATCCTCTGATGCGTGCTGAAGCTGCTAGGTCGTGTTTCATCACTCCCAGCCTGTGTGGGGATGCCTTATTTTAATGTTCCCACATGGGATCTCTCGCTAACAAGGAATGTAGCTACCAGTTGGAGAAACCATTAAAGTCACATTGTTTTTATGCTTGGATTCAAGCCATTTATTGATGAAATGAGGATATATATTTTGGGCTTTCTTTAGAGGATCTTTCATGATCTTATTGGTTGCTCCAGCCAAATTATCTTTCACTGTAAAAAGCTGATGCTCCGGTTGTTCAAATTGGGTTTTACTTTTATAAACAGGAAAAAAAAAAATTGGACTCACACTATAAAAAGCCTCTATTGTTAGGACCTTTATCTCTCAAGTTCAGTGATGCTTCGCTTTGTCCGTTTGCATTTATTGAACAATCAGTTGGCTGAACGGCCATGAGTTTGCCTACATCTATAGGCTGCTGGGCTGTTTTGAATTTTCACGTTCTCCTGCCCACCCAAGCAATAACCTCAAACTATATTTATTCCTTTTGCTTCTCTGCTCCTTACAGTCTTTTAAACAAAGGTATATTGCCACCCAAGGTGGGAGTAAAATGCCATCATGCCCATGCTTTGCCCAGAAACACATGCTAAAACTGAGCAGGATGGAGGACTCTTCCACCTCATTTAGCGTAACAGACACGTGATGGTCCTGCTTGATGTAGGTCATATCTTTTAATCAACTTTTACTTTACTCTCATATGTATCCATATAACTCATTTAAAGCAGGCAGTGGTCTACGTATTGGAGATGCAAAGGTGGCAGGGAACCGGCAGCTGTGAGCAGAGAGGTGAAGGACAGGGATGGCGGGATGCTTGTGTCTTTGGGCTTGGTCCTGCCCACCAGCACCCTAGGCTCCCAGAGGCTGAGCAGGACAGGTGAGGGAGAAGGCACTAGCTGTGGTGAGAAAGCCGGGCTCTTCAGAGAGGAGCTCCTGTAGCAAAGCTGGGGGCTGGCAGTGCTCTGCCAGCACGGCGTGCACTTGCTGCACTTGCCGCAGTTACCCAGGGACTCGGTTCCAGCTGCAGCTGGGGCCTTTCTGTGCTCATTTATTATTCACCACGTCTTGACTGCTTAATTGAGGAGATGTGTAGCAGTCTCCATTAGCGCGTGAGCTCTTTGAGGGGAAAATCAGTGCGGACGGTGATTTCACGTTTGCATTTTCAGCTTATAAAGAAAAGCTCCTTCAGCCATCTGCCATCACCCCGACTGGTCCCCAGGTACGGTTACCCGCCGCTGAAATCGGACGGTGCCCTGCCTGGGTTTGCATTGCCGATCATGCCTTGCAGCTGCAGTAACAGCAGCCCCACGTGTCCCACCCCGCGGCAGGGACCTCCTGCCTCCTCGGGCCATGGCACCGCCCGTCCCCCACCACACCCGTGTCTGCGGTGCCTGAGGACACGGCTCCCAGAGGAGGGCGGCTGACGCAGGGCTCGTTAGTCTCTGTACACAGCTCGTGGGAAGTGCCCTGATTCTCCCCGGCCTCTCTCAGCCTGCGGCAGGCGCGATGGGTGAGGGACCTTCCGTGCGGCAGCAGCGCCCCCGCCTCGGCGGCGTTTCACCGCCCCGCTTCGCGGCCCGGCCGGGAGCCTGGCAGCGGCTGCTGCCCACCCTGCCGCACCCGGAGCCCCGGCTCCCAGCACGCAAAGCTATCGGGTACAATCTGCTCTTGGGGTTGCGTGTCAAAGATCTCGGCGACGTGACGCTCCTCTCCTATCAGCAGCACACCGGCAGGGAAGAAGGCGCATCCCCGGGAGGATGGCGGAGCTGGGCTCGCCACGGGGCAGCGCTTTTCGTGTCTGAGCACCGCGCACGGCGGAGGGGACCGCCTGCAGACACTCCCCTGCCGCCCCGGCCCTGCCGGGAGGCGTTCCCGTGTAAAACCTGTTGGAAGGCCGTGTACCCCGCGGCAGCCCCTCGGCTCTCCTGCCCGCCGCGGCTGCGGACGGGAGGGGCGCGGCGCGGCGCAGGGCCGGGCTGTCCCGGCGGAGCCCCCGCCCGCCGCCCGGCCCCGCCGCCCGGCCCCGCCGCCGCATTCCAAAGGGTCTGCTGCCACCTCGTGGGCCGCGCCGAGCCCCGCCGAGTCCCGCCCGGCCCCGCCGGGCCCCGCCGCGCCCGCACCGCGTCCTGCCGGCGGCACCAGCATCCTCCGGGCAGTGTTCAAGGCCAGCCTGGGTTGGGCTCTGAGCAACCCGGTCCAGTGCCCATGGCAGTGGGGATGGAACTAGATGATATTTAAGGTCCCTTCCAACCCAAACCATTCTGTGATTCCACGATCCTCCCCGCTGTACCCATGGACTCGCACCTGCACCCCACTGCTGCATCCCCACCACCCCGAAATAACAAGTTTTCCCTTGAGGAAATCCCTTGCTGAGCAGCCTCACCCCGGGGAGCCTCATCTGCCTCTGACCAGTCACTCGGTCCCCCCGTGCCTCCACACGGACACTGGGAAACTCTTGGTCTCTTACGGGATTTCATTTTCCACAGGAATAAAGTTTGGGTTTTGATTCCTGCGGAGCGGGAATGACTCAGAGACACAACCAATGCGTCCTGTAAAACATCTGCTGCAGCTGCGGATTAGGATTCTCTGCATTGCAGAGACTAAACTAAACTAGCTCACTGCATTTAGTATCAAAATACAAAGCTCAAAACCACTTCACTTGTTTGGGGTTCTTATTTTTTTTCCCCCCAGGTATGTGAAATGCTACTGGAAACACCATATCTTTGGCCATAGAGGTTTATAGATGGTGATTTTGTGCTTACGTAAGGACTTGACTCGATGTGTAGGTGAAAAAGGCCATTTTTCTTTCCACAATTTCAAAATGTATATATTGCATTTCATTGTCTCACATAAGATTTTATCAGGCATGTTGTTTTCACTGCACATCCTGACTTAATGCAATGTGGCCTACAAAAATTAGTCATAACACAGTACATCAGCCAGGAAGAGACAAACATTTCCATAAACCGCATGTTCCATCAGCACGTTGGTGCAACCTATGGGTAGATGGTTTTGTCCCAGTTCAGCGGAATCACATGTTTTCCAGATGGCCCCATGTTCACAAATAATGCATTCCCATACAATTCTGACCTGGACATGGGTCAAACTCAGTCTCGAAGCGAAGGAATATTAGTAACAAATGTGCTGCTCTTTCTCCCTGCCCTATTTCTGGGTGAGCACACTACAAACCATTGGAGAGAAACATCCTCAATCCTAAAAATAGGCTCTAGAGTAACTGAAGATCCATCGGCTTTTACCTTGGTTAGTTGGTTACCAGCTCCTGTGACTGAGCACAGTCCTGAGTGCACCAGGTGAGCAGGGAGGACCGCGGGCCGCAGGACCCATGCTCACTCAGGGCTGCCGCAGCCTCGGGTGGCCCCGTGAGCATCACAGACAGGGTGAGCACTTGGTGGGATCTTGGCCAATGTCCTGCTCCTGCAGAGCCTGGCTGGCCACAGGCTCCTGTTTGCACTGGGACAGTGATTTCCATGGACGGTGCTTGTCTCCTGGCAGGTATCTCTGGGCAATCACTCCCTCTCTGGCTTTGTCCCGTCATTTTACAGAGGCAAAATCCAGAGCTTGTGAGCTGCTTTGGTCATCACTCGGCACTGTGTACCGCATTTCCCAAGGGAGCCGGGCTGGTGCCCCAGCAGGGCCAGTGGAATGTCTGGGCGATGCCAGACGGGGACGTGGGGGCTGGCAGCTGTGGTCCCCTGTGCCCAGACCCCCTGTGCTGTGTCCTGCAGGTCAGCACCGCTTCTTGCTGCAGAAATGATTGTCAGTTGATCCTTTGCTACTTCAGCGATGCCGATCAGCTTTTGAACTGCTGTAAATGAGGCCAATCAACATTACTTTCGTTTCATTACTTCAAGAGCTTACTCATAAATTTCCTCTCATCCTGCTTCCCCTTTGGTCTGGAATTAGCCACAGCACTTGCTACGAGCTGCAGAACCCAGTTCTCCTCCACTGAAGCTGTTTGATCTTTCGTAGGTTTACTAATCAACTGGCAAACACGCCTTATCTTGTTTGACTTAAAGCAATACACCTTCTTGCCAGTTTTCCTCTGCATTACATGTGCAGTGCTGCCGGGGAAGCAGGGGACTAGCTGTGGCACTTCACTGACCTCCATATAACACGCAGAGAACGAATTGGCAATGAGTCCATAAAATAATTAACAACATCTTTCATTGAGCTGTGTGAATTTTATTACTTGAATGTTAAAAACGGGGAGGATGGATTTCATTGCAGACAAAAGGGTAGTTTCCTCCGTTACTACCAAGCAGCCCATGGCTCCGTGCGCAGTGGGGATGTGTTCGATAGCAACGCCCTTCTGGGGTGAAAACCAGCATGTTCCTGAAAAGGTACAACAGGGATGTAAAGTATTTCCTCCTTTGCACCATTTTGTTGGTGTTGGGGTAAGTTGAAATGAGGAGAGGGATGGCTCCAACCACACTCCTGCCCAAAGTGCCCCAAAGTGTTCCTGACTTGAATGGTTGATCCAGGGAGCCGTGGCAGTGTTTCCAGCCAACAGCAGTTAATTAAAAACAGTGTGGGTGTAACAAAACACGGTGAGTGTAAAACCAGTGTAGTTGTAACAGATGCAAAGCCCTCCAAATATGTTTCCCTATCAGAAGAGAGCAGAGAAAGGTCATTTTCAGAGGTATCTTGCCCTGACTTTCCCAATACATAAAGTAACCCAGCAGAAAGTGAGCAGCAACTGTCTTTCTTTTAGCAATTAATTTTTCAGAAAATGCAAGTTTAAAAATTATTTCCTTTCTTGATGTTAGAACCCTTTTTTAAAGGATTGATGAATAAAGGGAGTGTTGATATTGCTGAGACACGTAAAACGCACCAGGGCAGATTATTTGAGCGAGTGCCTGTGCAGCTGTGCTGAGCCTGAGCCTCCCCGGCTTCCCCGGGGCAAGAGGGGCACCACTTCGTCCAGCCTCCCTCCACCTGCCCTTTGGGGATGGGCCACTTCCTAACTGAACACAAATGGCTCCAATTGTCATAAATTACAGATTTTTCAGGGGATGCTCAAATTTGTGGCACCTGGAAGAAAACAAAACTGCCCATAAAAGAGCCCTGTGCTTTCAGGAGTCCTTGTGGGGCTTGAGCTCTTGCCCTACACCTTTTAGTTTTGCAATCCCTGCCTTGGCGTAGACCTAAGGCAAATGATTATTGCTTCATGCTGTGCTGGTGGCTGGAAAGGTAAGGCATGATCTTATCTTTTCTCTGTGTGGATCTGCAGGCATCTCCTGGGGCAGGAAAACAAGTGGGAGCCTGGTCCTCATTGTGTGTGACAGCTGGTTCTGCTGGTGTGTCATTGTGGCTGCAAAGTTTCCCACCTTTTTGCTGTTATAGTGCGACGGTCTTTCCTAAAATCCTCCTTTTTTCATAGGGACATGACGTGTGGTGCTGGAGCACAGGCTGTAGGCTCTGCCTAGCCGAGGCTTGCTCCAGCCGTGCTGCTGTGTGCTCAGGGGAAGCAGCATTCTGGTGACTCCCCTTTATCATATGGAAAATGGGGATAATAATAACCTATGTCACAGGGGTGTTGCAAGACTTAATTAATTAGTATTTGCAAAGAGCTTCCAGATAATTGGATTAGAGGTGCTATATTAACACAAACTGTTATTGTTACTTTTTATTTATTATGTACTTGTAGAGTTCATCCGTGCAGGATGTTTTTGCTGAGTTTAGCTCGCAGATGTAAACAGAGGCGATTGCACTGAGTCAAATGGGAGCAGAAGAACCAAGTTCCTATTTCAGCTCTTGCTTGTGACCTCCTCAAGGCTAACATACACCCAGAGGCTGAGCAACAGTTACAGGAAAGTCTTGAGTGGTGCCCCCTGCTGAAACTGGGAGCATCTCTACATTTCTGGAAAATGCCCAGAAAACGGGTGGGAAAAGGTCCCACAGTTTGGGAGTCTGTAGTACAACGTAGGCCAGGTTTAGCTTTCCTTCCTGAGCGCCTTTCAGCCCCTACCGTCAGGCATGGGGTGATGTGGAAGGAGACTGACACAGGATGCCAAGACCTATGGGCCTGTCCCTGGGTGGGATTTGCAGCCCAGCAGCAGGGCATGGGAAGTGTGGTGCTGCTCTCTATGCAGCTTACTGAGGTCAGGTACTCTGGATACATTTTTTAAAGTTAGAATATATTTTTTTTAGGGCTCAGCTGAAATGGAAAGGCATGAGAGTAACAGAAATGGTTGGAGGGAGCAGCACTGTGGGGATCTGGTGCTGTAGGAATGGTTCTTGACATGCTGGGTCATGGCACGATGTACAACAAACCTGCACTTGTTTCCACAAAAGGAAGTTATTGGCGAATATGTAAAATAAGCTTGCTAAGGCTGTGAATGCTTTTCCACCTGACTCCAGCTCCTCTAGGTAATTCACCCCTGAGGTGAATACTTGGGTCAGAGTTAAATACAGCTGCTCTGGGATTTTGTGGGTATGAAAACAGACTAATTTGGTGCGTAAGTCATTTTTAGTGCACTAATTTCCTGTTTTGCATGCAGAAATGGTCCATAAATGGTGCAAAAATCTTGAGGAAACTAAGCCTGAAGCATCTTGTTCAGATAGACTGAATGCTGGAGTCCTCCTTAAAAGCATTTTATATGAAAATTCTTGGTGCTTCACTTCTTGCTAGAGACCAGCAAATCTTTATCAGTTTATAGCTCTGCCTAGGTTATTATTGTCTCAGGCTTGCACAGCTCTGTTTTTCTTCATTAATATTAGGCTTTTATCCTTTCAATTTTTTTTAAGAGCTCCAAGTCCACAGCTGAAGATCTGAAGTCTTTCTTGATTAAAAAGAACAACAACAAATACAGTGTGCAAATGAGATATTAAGGGAACCAGAGCAGAAGCTGCTGTGTCTGGAGCCAGTGGCTCTTCTGGGGACCAGCCTCCCCAGGTGCTGGCACTGCTGCAGCATCTCCTCCTTGGCCCTGTGGCTGGGCACTCCTGGGCAGGCGCTTGGCTCTGCAGAAAGGCAAGGTGCTGCTCTGCAGTGCCCCTGTGCCCCAGCCACCAAAACTCCAGGCCCTGGATGGAAATGCCCCCATCTAGGTTCAGAACTACTGAATCACCTTAAACTTGAGGGCTCAGTCTGGAGCCACGGCTCAGGGTTCCCATTAACTGTGAGAACTTCTTGCCTTGAAAGACCCAGGGGGAAGGGACTGTCCTGAGGGAAAGGCACTGAAGTCTGGAAAACTTGTGAAAATTCTTAAGTGCAGCCAGGCCTGTAAGAAGAATTTCAGAATAAAGTTTGTTCCTAGTTGCTGGTGAGTTATCAGCACAGGTGAGCCCTTGGCAGAGGAGTGGTTAGGATTTCACGTGCTGAGAGAAGGAGCCTCCTTGGAGGAGAGGCACTGGCTCACCCTTCAGGCTGCAACCCCTTCCTCTCATGTCCCATGTTGTCAGCTGTGCATCGCCCTGCGCTTTCCCTAGCCCATCGCTTAAGCTTTCAGCCACCTTTCCCAACAGCCTGCAGTGCTGAAGCAGTTGCTGTGTAGATGGGATCCTGAGGGCAGCACCAGGGAGATGCTGGTGTAGAGAGGTTGGGGGCTGGCTTGAGTGCCACATGGGCAGAGTGGCAGGGAGTCCACAGCAGGCTTGGCGTGCCCAGTTTATGGCCGTTTATATGTGAAACTGCTCTGATCTAATTTGCATATGCAGTCATAGTAATCGTGGGCCAATTAAACTTGTAGTTCACAAACCTTTACAATTCTTACGAACATACTAATCTGACTGTATCTGTCACTTCATCAAATTCATGAAACCATAAATTGTTCTTGTCTGGCATCAGCAGCTGCACGCGGGAGCCGCTGGGGCTGGGCTGAAGGAGCCATTGGCCCCATGCAGTGACTAGGGAAGATATTTTTAATGAGCTCTTCCCTATTCAAGGGTTGAATCGGAGCTGTTAGGATGTCAGTGTAAGATTCATGGCAATATCTATGGGAGATTTATCTTTACTCTTCCATTTTTTTAAAATGTTGTTGTCCTGGAGGAGTTGTTACAATGTCAATAAATGTGTCGTCTACATTTGTTAGTGCAAATGCAGTTATAAAATGTCAAAGATTTGTCTCGATTTTTATTTCTACCTCACTATCGAGGAACAGAAATGGCTTCAAAACAGGCAGTGTGATGGGCTTGTGGCTGGGTGGGGGGTGAGCCTCTGGCCACCCCAGCCCTGGGGACCCCGGCCGAGGCTTGGACAGTGGGGTGTTTTGGGTCTCCAGCGCCAGGATAGGGATGGTGAGGGAGCGTGGAGATGGTTTCCCTGGGCAAGTGGAGCTGGGTGCTGCATTGGTACCTTCCCTGGCATGGCACCATCCCACTGGCTGCTCCCAGGAGCATCCTTCTCCCCAGCTGAAAGCATCTGTAAATGCCCAGAGAGCATTTGACCCCTACGACAGCAGATATAAAAAGTTTAGTCTGTCTTCTCAGCTTTAATGGTCCTCTCCCTGACCCAGCGAGGCACATGCTCTGTACCTCATCCAGCCTTCCCAGAGGACACCTACCATGTCTCCACCTACCCCTTTGTGCAGTTCAACTTCTCAGGCGCACCCTACGAATTTAGCAGTGCATCCCTGAATAGTTGGTGCTGGAGCAAGGCTTTATCATAGCCAGATGCTGTTGATGACTTGAGGTTTGGCTTTTCTTCAGTGAGAAGAGCTCTAGCTATTGAAGCACTAAGTCTGGGGCTGGCTATCGCGGAGCCAGATGGTTTCGTTCCAAATGTTTAAAATCTATAAATCTTTAATCTATAAATTCTGTTGTCACTATGAAAATGATAGGTTAAATTTTGCAATCCTCACAGATAGTTACCCTCTGAGCAGATATCATCAAAGATTAAAAAGTCATTATTTCTTGGCTTTTTATATATTTTTCCTTCTTTGTCATTTTTGTGTAAGTTCCTACAGGGAGGAAAAAAATATTCTAAGCTCTGAGTTGAAGAACATTAGAAATAAGCTTCTCTGAACTGGATTTTGAAGAATTTTTTCCAATGCATTGCTCAGCTTTGGTCTAGCTGCAATGTAGAAGCCCTTGGTGTATTTGTGAAAATTTTGTTATTAATATTCCAGCCAACTGCAGATTTTATTCTCTCAATGATATTTTATATACTTTGCAGAAAACCGGTTACTCACTTCAATTTTACCCTTGTACCTCTGTTTTTTCAGGTCTGTAAGCAGCAATATTTTCAGTCCTCCTTATATCCTGATATGGGCTCTGGCATGGAGGCTCTGTGCCTGTGGCTGACTGCTGAGGTTTAAGGGCTCTGTGTTACTCCGTTCTGTTACCTGCATAATTTTTGCAGGACATGGCTTAAAAACCTTGGAGAAGTCATGTTTCTGCTCAGACTCGCTATGCTGAAGGTCTGGCTGCCCTGCAGAAGGACTGAACTGCAAAGTGCCGATGGTGGGATGTGCAATGTGGATATAGGGGACTTGTGGTTTTCCCTGCCAACTCTGCACTGCCCTGTCTGCTTGGTTTTACCTGGTCTGTGCCTGGTGCCTTGCTCCAGCAGGATGGTCCCTTCTGCAGGGGATGGTCCCGCTAGGTAGCAGGTTATATCACAGGCTGAGGGAATACATCTGTGGCTGGAGAACACAACTGAGAGCCAGGGAAACTGATGCTTTTTAAAGAAGTCTCTCAGTCTTGCCACAATTTTTGTATCTGATCAGTTATGGATTTGGGAGATGAGAAATGTGCCTTCTTGAAAAGAGAAATACTTGCATGGAGGTTGGTGGGGGAGCCTGGAGTAGGTGGACTTGCAGATCTGACCCAGAGGCTTAGTCAAGGGAATAAAGATTTGTTAGCCTGCACAAGTCTAAATCTCCCGATGTTTAACCACATTTCTGTGTGTACCTGAGCTACTTGCTGCTCAGTGACCTCTGCAGGTGGCACAGGACTGATCAGTACCTCAGGGGGCTGATGCTGGGCCCCAAAATGTGGGAGTGAAACAATACAGACTACCTGAAGTCTGAGCCTGAGAACTTAGCTGCTATAAAACCTGTCTGAGCTCTTATTTGACCACCAAATGGTTGCTTTTCTTCTAACTGTATGAAGTTACATTTTTGTCTAAACAGTGTAGTGTTTTGAATGCACACTTACATGTGTAGTGTACTACAGGGCTGACCAACTTCTGATGTGAAGCTGCATGCCAAAACTGCAGTATGGCCCAGGGCTGGGTGAGCAGCTTCTTCAGCCACAGCCATCTGCAAGGAGGAGAGCAGCTCCTGGGGCCGTCCGTTGCTTTCTTGCAAAATTAGGGACAAGCTAGTCATGCAGCTGAATCTCAGGTGGCCTTGGAAAACCCACCCACAAAGCTGAGGCTGCCCCGCAGTAGCGGGGATGCGCCCATCCCTTGTACACGTGCTGCTGGGGCAGTCGTGCCCTGCTCCCGTGTCCGTGCTGCCTGCCCAGGCTCCAGTGTGTGGGGAGGAAGACCTGCCTGCTTTAACCAACCCCTCAAGGCAACTGCTTGCAATAAGGTCTAGATGCCAGCATAACTTTAAAATTGTTAGGGACAGAGCTTTCAATGCATTTGCCTGAGTTTATGCAAATTTATTAAAATTAATGCAAATTGCAATCTATTGATTTTTTTAAAATGATATTGGCAGACATGTGTGAGGCAGAAAGACACCGCACTGATTTTTCACTATCTTGTATCTTTTCAAGCACTTTACTCTTGTGCACAGTGAACAGAAGTGTCTGAAACTTCTTAGAGGCTAGAAAGCTGAACACACAGTGATAAACCGATCCAAATCTGTTAACCATTCTGGAAATAAAGAGGATTACTGTCACCAGATCTCTGTATCGGTGAACAGAAAACACATGTGGAGGGGAGCAATTTGTGCTCTATGTGTGAGAACCAGCACAGCAGTAACTTGTGTGCGCTGGCAGGCACAAGCTTGGGAACAATCCCAGGGAGCGGAACAGGCAGTGGGGAGGCTTCAGCAGAGGTGCACAGAAAGCCAACCACTACGGCAGCAGTTGTGATGGATGGGCGTGGGGAGACCTGTGTGTGTGTTGCAAGGCTGGGAGAGGAGTCAGGGATCCTGCTGTAGAGAAGAGGCAATGGATAAGGGCAGCCTGCCTGCCTCCTGGCCAGGGCATGAACCTGCAGCTGAGCTGCCCAAAACTGGGGCTGGGCACCTGGACCGGAGTAAAAGCAGTGGGGACCCCTGGGATGCAGGGGCCATGCAGCCCAGAGTGATGTTCCTCCTTGGCTTGTGCAGCAGGAGGAGATGTGGCCCCAGCTGCAGCTACTAACAACTTAGCAGTTTATTTTTTGAACTCCTTTTTAGTTTATAATAACTAGCCTGAACCTTGGATTCCACATCTCCTCTCCATGTTGATTTTTGAAGTCTTTGTTATAGAGTAATAGTGTCTATCAACACCACATGGATTTTATTCACATGAATTTGTTAAAGGAGACACAAAAAAGGTGATTTTTGATATTGTATATAGGATCAGCAGGTTGGGAGGGCACGGGCAGGGGAGTGATTGCTGCTGTGACTTAGTTGCATACTGAAGGGCATCAGACCTGTGCTTTGCTGGTGGGTCAGTATACAGGGACATGATTAACGCTTTTTATAATTTAACTTTAGTTTCTTGGGTTTTGTTTGAAAAATGGTGCTGTGTTTTCTTTATAAGGTGGAAGGAGTTTCTCGTGCAGTTGGTTTGACGCTGAAGGCTGGAAGGCTTGAGGAGGTACAGAGCAACCCAGCCTCCTCTGAGAGTCCTCTTGAAAGCTGCAGGGAGAAGCCAGGCAAGGCTGGGTGGTCACTGGCAGAAGCTGTACAGCAAAACCCACACAGAGTGGCTTTGGGGCTAATGCTGAGCTTGGCGTTGGAGGGAAGCGGCTCCTTTTGACTTTTCCATTGTTATGTGGCACCTCTCACCTGGACACCCATTCCAGCCCAGCTTCTACCAGGCATAGCTGGGGATTGGTGCCAGATGATAGGTGCTTGGCAACCTATGCAAGCATTGCAATTTTCATACATTCCTTGAATGTATTAACACAACCTGAATTTGTTGTTTTGTTTTTCTTCTTGGAAGTCCTCGTAGCAAGGCTTTGGGGGAATGGGCACAGAAGTCAAACCTCTTTCATTTGGGTAACTGCCTTTCAACAACATCAGGGACATTAAGGGAAAAGGGGAGCTTGCCCTGTTTCCAGGCTGCACAGGCTCCTGTCCAGGAGTTTTCATCAACAAACTTCTGTGGCAAGCTGAACTCAAACACTGGAGGGGTGAAAAAAGCATGGGAGACATGTTTGCTCTCCTCACTGTTATTTGCACTATGTCCAGCAGTTATCTATAATGTGATGAAGAATTGACATTTCTGTTAGAAGGGAATTACATGGTCATATTTGTATGGCTTTTCATAAGGAAATATTTCATATTAATTGGTTACAGTGCAAATCTTAGGATAGAAAATGCCTTCTCATGTCTGGTTCTATACAGAAACCAACGAGGTAGAGCAAATTTGTTGCTATCCTGCAGCTTATATAGTATTTCATTTATTGGAGAGTCTAGTTAAATCCTAAACTGGCTGTTATATACCCATTTATGGAGCAAACACTCGATGCTCTTCTACTGGTTTAATACACTATTTGCTTAATGGGCCATTGACATAATCATTTGATATAGATCCCAGTCATACCACGTTACCAAGCCATGATATATTAATATAGCCACATATTAATGGTGGAGGGCAAGCCTGTTACATTATTATCCATGACCAATTAGTTTCTGTCTATCTTGGGGACAGAGTTATCTAGGTGTTCGTCTTTACGGGCCTGATTTTCAGAAGTCTTGAGTGCTGCTAGCTTCCAGTGAAGTGAATTGTGTTTCTTGATGGTTCCATTACTCAGGGTAACTCCTAGCCCTCTGTCTAATATAATCTGTGAGCATGTCACTCTAATTGTGTATTTCCACTTGCAGCTGGAGATTTTTTTATGTTTAATTACTGTTAACTGTTTTCTTCCATTTTTATCCAATGGATAATCAAATAAAGATTTTCTTTCCCTTTTTAGCATTCTCCTTGATCAATCAGAAGATGGCCTATGAAGTAAGGGGGGACTGCTTATGTCAGAAAAGCATGACACTTTGCCCTTTCATTAATACAGATACATTTAGTTGCTCACAAACAGGGTTACGGCACTACAGTTACGATATCTAGCGCAGAACTGTACAGCAGCAAATATGTTCTCTCCTCTTCTGTCTTTCACCCCCCTCATGCTCAGATTATTAATAACAATATAAAAATATGAAGGACCAGCATGCAGATTCTGCTCTTTGTGGGATGCCTGCAGAATTAAGTGATCATTATAAATAGGAGGCGAAATTGGCATTTTATCTGTCTCAGGCACTGTAATTAAGTAGCTGATTTCTTCCTGATGTGGCAGCAATAGTGGCTACAGAGAGAAGAAGAAAGGGTAGCAGTCTTCTCGATCACTTCTGGGAGGCTGCCATATGCACTTAACATTAAAAAAAAAAACCCATATAAACTATGGGAAGTGCAGGTGACAAGGGAACAGAAGAGTCAGCTATAAGGACTAAAATAAGAGGTTTGGTTTGCAGACAGGATTGAAAGGGATGGGATGTTGAAATGTTTGGGTGGAAGAAGGTTGCAGGATCTGGCTACTTGGAGCACTGGAAGCAGTGTGTATGAGCCACAGGACAGGGCTCCAGGGGACGAGGAAGGAACATGGGTGCATGAGGAGCACAGCCAGCTGTTTTGGAGTAGGTTTTTTTAATATCCAGGGCTGGTTTTAACATTAAAAGTCAAATGCAAAAATAAAGGAGGAGACCTCTTGAAGAAAAGCAGGCAAATTTTTGTGGTAGTTGCTAAACAGTTACCAGAGAAACCACCATCCTGCCTGTCTCACCGGTTCTGACCGTGAGGCTTACAGGGAGCACACGTTTCTCTGCGTAGCTGTCCCACGCTTAGCTGAAGCGAGAGGCACCTCCTGTGCCTGCTTTCTGCAGTGTGAAGACTGTCCTATGTTCCCTGTTAAAGTCCTGGCTGTTTTCCCTGAGGTATAATGGGAACTTGTAAGAGTATCTTTTAAAACAGGCTCTGCTAAGGGTCTTAAAATTGTGTACTTTGGGAATGTCATGTGTAGATGTACATGCTTCACACTTGCTAATTCAGAGAGCACTACTCATGCTGTGCACTGGGTAATGTAAAATCCTGTAGAAAGTGTAATATGGGAGAATATAATTAAAACTATATGATGTGGCTGCACCAAGTAACCAAACCGAGGTCTCAAAGGAAACCTCAACCGTGCCAGTTTTTAACTCTCTATGCTTCATTTTTGTAGTACTATAACTTATTTGGTGTTGGTGTTTGAAAATAACTTCCTAAGCTTTCTAGATGGAGGAAATCTCCCCCTCCCTTCCTTCCCAAGTTGTCCTGCATAGGTAGTGTTGGAGGAAAATGTATCAAGCAGGATCTGACAGCCTGAGAAGGACAAGGCTGCTGCAGCTCCATGCTCCCAGGTCCAACAGGTAGCGAGTAGTCATGTGCATACACCATACACATACACACAGCTGGCCACACAGATCAGACGTGTATACAGCACTTGTGCAAATGTGGGCACCACCAACAGCTTCATCCTGCTCCCCTCTGGTGAAGCAGCGTGGAGGTCTGCTAGTGAGAATGTGCATGTGTATACGTGTGTGCACAGGGCGCAACCCTACAGCATCTGCACTCAGACACCCAGTCTGCTTGCTGGCTCTCTTCCTGGGAGCCCTCAGTTTGGGTTCCTGCATGCCATCCTGCCCCTGTTCTCCCCTGGGCTTGCGATGGGCTGATGGCCCCAGGGAGTCGCTGTTGTGGAGGGAGGCTTGGTGCCCTTGCTGACTAACGGACCAGGCATTGAGGACTGTCAACTGCTGCTGTGCTCAGCTCATGGGGCTGGCCAGGGCTGTCAGCAACACCTGCCCCCTGAGGTTCTTCCTTTTACTCCCTGGAGTGGATGGTGTCTCCTCTGTTCTCCCCGAACCCTTCAGTGGGTCCTACCTGGCCACTTAACTTGCAGAGTCCTCCTGGACTTGCTGTGGGATGGAGCAAAGATGGTCTGAGAAGACTTTCTCCAAGAGGTCCCTGCAGAGCCTGGGGGAGGAATAAGGATGTGGATGGATTATTCTGCTTGAACTTAGACAACTGGCAGCCATATGTGTAAGCAAACAAAGTTTTACTACTTCTCTCCAAAAGGGACTGTTTTAAAATCTTTATTTTCTTGCCAGTTGGCTAAGAAGCGAGCAAGGAACAATAGATTCAAGCTGAAATAATTTGCATTTATGATGAAGACAAGGAATATCTACCTTGCATTTTCCTAAAAAAGAAAAATTAAACCCCATTTTTAATTAACTGATAAACTATTAATCAAATTTTTGCAATGTTAGGTGACACATTATTCATTTAGATAGAATGACTGTGAACTTAAACTAATCAAATCTGATTTGCCCACATATGCTTGATTGAAATACATTTTAACTAGCATATACAAAGAAAAAATCTTGGATTTCTTACCTAATCTTCAGAGTATACTGCTGAGTTAATAAGGGCAGTTTTTTTTAAATGAGACCACCATTTCTTAATCTGCATATCAAAATCAAGAGCAACTTAATTGCAAAACACATATTCCTGAAATCTAATCATTATACTGCTTTAGGGTATTTTATTGAAGCATGTTAAATTATGGACAGAATATTAATGATGAAGCTAATCAAACCCAATTAGTCACTTCTAACAATAGTCACATAAATATACAAGTCAGGTACTAAAGTACTGTAGGTATGGTTTTAAGTTTTTTAATATAAAATTTATGTGGTATATATGAATTATAACTTGTTATTTTTAATCTAAAAATCTAGGACAAGTCATTTCAAAGAAAACACGATCTGCCAGAAGACAATGGGACTTGTCCCTTAGCATTTGAACTGACACTCCTCATTTCTTGTTGCTCCAACATGAGGTTGATGGGCGTGTGGTTAATAGGACAGAAGGGTGGGTCTGCCTGGGCTCCCAAATGGGGGAAGATGGATGTGCCTGTGTGGTTTTTTTTTCTCCTGCTTGCTTTGTGATTACTGTGAACTGCACAAACTAGTTGTCTGCGTGAGCTGTCTAGTCTCATACTGCACTGTACAAGATTTGCATATGCTGCTATAATAATTGTAGTATAGAATAATTACGGATGTATTGTCTGCATCGAAAATCAGTGTCTTCCTTTAAGCTCAGACACAGCATCTTGTAGAGATTTAAGTGTAATGTCTTTATGTGGATTCCCTTTGAGCGTGCTTTGAAACTGATACTTTGGGTGGCTTTCAGTTTGTTTCAGCATCCTACTTGGTAATCATGGGAAGGCAGTTGTGATCTTACTTTAGGTCTATCTACTCTCTCAGAAAACCTCACAGAATGCAGGGGTCGCAGATGACCTTGTACTGATGTGTCTTTTGAAAGATGATGTGTTTTGAAAATCCTTTCAAATTGCAACTCTTAGTTTCCATAATTATTTAGGTCACATAAAAGAATGACTTAGCATATCTATAACCCCTTTTTTGCACATTCAGATTTAAGGATATGTATTTTCTAATTTGTAATCATCTAAATTTAAAAAGGATATCATAAATAATAGGTATCGTTTTAGTGCCAGACAGGGAAGCCCTGACAGGATTTGCAATGCTGTCGGTGCCAGTAGTTGTGCTGTGTCAGGGAACAGAGCAGCATTTTCCTCCTACAAGTCATGATTACTGGTGTCTCAGTCATGTCACTTCCTCCCAGCCCCATGCAGCGCTGTCGCAGGCCAGGTGTGAGGGCTAGCGAGGGTGCTGGGGAAAAAGAGACTGGGAAGTCTCCCCTGCTAGATTTCAGGGAAGAGGACCTTGGGTGATGAGCAGGGAGAGCTGCTGTCACTGGCATGTGGGAAGGGAGGTGGCAAGTGGGGAGAACTGCTTTCGTATGGAGCTGTTGGGTATAGCTCCACAGGCTGGACCCCCAAATGGCATCACACAGCTCTGTGGTAGGGAGCAGGTTGCTGTGCGAGGGGCTGGCTGGCAAACAGCTGTCTGGGAGTGGGTCTGTGGCTGCGCTGCCCTGACAGCAGCCGGCTCCCAGGAGGGGTGGCTGAGGCATGGCTCTTGGGGGATGCTGCAGGTGTTGCTGAGGGTGCAACTCCCTTCTCCAGACTGATTTCTCCTCTAGTAACGAGACCAAATGCAGGTGCAGGTGCTAGTCACTAGCTCTTGTGTTCAGAAAATAGCTCTGTATCAGAGATTCAGGCAGCCCCTCCAGAAGACGCTGGGGGGGGGGGGGGGGGGGGGGGGGGGCGGGGCGCGGGCGCGGGGGAGCAGCCCCTGTCCACTAATGATCTTATTGGCAACGATCACTGGCAAGCCATTGCAAACAGTCTGTAATGACACTGGGATTTGCAAAGGGTTTTCTCAAATCAGTGTAAAATTAGTTGAAATCCCCCTCTATGAAAATACTTTAGTGAAACAAAAGCTGCTGATAGAAGTAGTACCAGAGCTTTAGACTTAGACAAGACTTAAATTCCTACCTTCTACGTAATTCCAAATAGGTTTGTCACAAATAGTGCTCATGTCCACAGAAACAGGCTGAGAGACCAAGGGCTATTTGAACTGATACATGCCTATGTGCTTTTTAACATCAGTATATAGCTTTTTCCAAAAGGAATCAAAAGCTTCTGGCAAGTTTGAACAGGGAGATGGCTGATACTGCATTATAAGTAGTCAGATTAAGACTTCCTCTACTCCTTCATAAACTCTTCTGGAAACCTGCCTATGCTCTAAAGGCCATGGATTGTTTTATCTTTCATTATAAAAAAGATGGAGAAGTGACTCAAATATAATGTATGAGCAACTTCATAGGTTGAAAATACAGTGTACTATTAAGGGAGCTTTCTCACCTGGCAGGGAAATGTCAGAAGACCCAATGTCTGAAAACTGAGGCTGAAATTGGAAATAAACTAGCTGTTTCAAAGTATCTGCTGGAACTTTCTGCTGGGGTTCACAATGGGTTCAACCTGTCTTGGTGTCTTCAGACAGTCACAAGATGTCTCTGAAAGATATTCTTTAGTTATGCAGAAGCTGTTAATCAAAGTATAAGTATTAAACTTGATGCGAGGGTATTTTGGTGGTCCAGAAGATTTTGCTGTATGAGTTGGAATAGCTGATCTAATAGTCCTTTTTTGCCTTAACATCTCCAGACCTTGTCTTATGCTTTCTTGTCCATCAGAATTGAACTTTGATAAATATTCGGTGCTGTCTTGTAAGTGCAAGAGGAAATTACCAGTCCCTTCATTTTCCCAGCATTTCAGTTGCATAACAAAGCATTGTTCCAGCTAAAAACACTTGCAACGAAAGAATTCAGTATTTATTTCCTGTTGTTCCCAAATAATATCTGGTTGCTCCTATTACAGTTACATTAAGAGTTAATTTGCTCCAAAGCCTGAGTCGCACAACACTGCGAACACACTGAAGCTATGTGTACTCAGTGGTGGCTGCCTTCAGCCTTGCCTTTGCAAGAGGGACAGTGGCTGCCTGTGCAAGCCCTTGGACAAGGGCACGCCTGTCTCAGGCAGACAGTTGAGTGTCTGTAGGTACAGATCTGCCTTGGCGGGAGGGAGCAAATCAGATCATAGCGAAGGGCAGATTAGGGCAAGATCCACTTCGACCATAGCTTACTACAGCGCTTTCTATGAATAAAATGGGATGCTGCTAACTAGTTAAAGCTTATTGGCTGGGTGGTTATTAGATCATGCCCATACTAAAAATAAGATCCTCTGCTGTAGCTAAACTCCTTCAGTATGGCTTAAATACAGCTCTACTCTTCCTCTCTGATTCTTTGGACCCAGCAAGCTGCATCTAGTGGTATTTGAATTCATCAGTGTTTCAAAAGAACATTAAAATTTAACAAGTACATTTAACTAAAAAAATCTATATCTAAATAGCGTGGAGGTAGTGATAAAAAGGAGGTAATTCAGGCTAAGACATTGCATTAACTTCCCTGTGAATGGACCTTTCAGACAGTGTGGAGCCGGGCTGAAACTAGTGCCGGTTTCTTTACTGGGAGCCTATGGAGCCTGCACCTCAGTTTAGAGGGGTGTCATAGCCTCCTCTCTTGAATTTAATTTGGTTTTTTTTGACAGATAAGTTACACTAAAGACAAAGAAACCCCCCCCACACTTCTATGGGATTTCCTTTGCTACCAGTACAAAGGTACTTTGCTTTTAGAATCATCTTTCTGGAAAGCTTTTTTTCTTCCTCAGCAGGTCCATTGAACCTGTATTACTCCAACTTTATTAAAGTTACTTTCTATCTCTGTAATAAGTGAATTTTATATAATTTAAGTGGGGTGCAAGTTCTGAAATATCAGAGAAATATTAACTCCATGTAACTTTGCATGATTCCTTAAAACCATCTACTTCAACAAGAATGACAAAGTCTGTCCACGGCTACCTTATTCCCACCTCATGCTCAAACAGCTCTGAAGTGCTAAAAGAACAAAGGCCAGATCCCTTGAATTCTTTTAATCATGGATGAAATTAAAGTGCTTACACAATACTGTAGAGTACTCAGCAAATACTGAGTCACCACAGTGAGTTGTCAGTTCTCCTATAAAAATTACTGAAAATCATTATTGTGTGATTTATTACCCTGGCAGTTTATCTAAAAATAAAAATTGGACACAGATTTCCTCAAAGCCTTCACTTCTCAGCTGTTTCAAAACTGGAAATGAATAGTGAAAGCTGTTGCCTGACAGTTTTAAATCCCTTTTCCTATGTGAGCCAGGGGCATGAAGCATTAGCAGTTCCTGGGGTGTGCAGGAGTGGGTGAGAGCTCCAAGCACAGCTATCTGCACAGCCCGTTCCTACCTAGCAGTTCTATACTGCTGTGTTTCCACATGCCTTTTGTCTCAGAAAAGTGCTGCAGAACTGCAGGTGAGGTATTGTGGAGTAACTCCTCTTCTGTAAGAGTCTCCTTCTTGGCTTATGGATGATAGCAAGGTTAATTAGGAGGCCTGGCTATAAAGAAGGACTGGAGAAGGGTTTGTGCTGCTCAGTGTGCTGCTCTTTACAGCTGTGCGGTGAATGACACATCCTCTTTCTGAAAGCAGGGAATTGGCAGATGTTTACACTCAAATTTCCAAGCTATACAGGTCAGGGCAGATATAGCTGTGCTGTAAGATTTGTATGCACTCTCTTTTGGGGACATAGGGGTTAAAGCAGAGGCTCAGAATAAAAGCTGACTCTATTGAAACGAGTGGCAATACTCCCATTCACTCTGGATTGTCAAAATGATCTGTAGAGCCCCCTAAGATTTGTGTCCTGTTAATAATTATTACTTCTACATAAAAGTAAACTTCTATATTTAAAACGTATAACTTGGCAACCGCAAAATGCACATGTCTATAATGAATAACTGTGTGAGTCTATTACTCCAGTTCTTCCCTGTTCTCAGCCCTTCCTACGTCTTACCTGCTATTCATCTGTCTAAAGTTTAGACTGTGAGGTCTTCTGTGCAGAGACCATTTTTTCTCCTAGCAGAGCAAAGCACCTCTATGGCTCTGTGTTAAACAAGGCAAGTATTTTAAATCTGGGGAAACAAATGTTCATGCATTTGACAATTTCAGAACACAAATGCAAGTGATCAGGCATGCGTGTCTAGAGATGTGCTTTCTACACACACATATTGTTTCCTTTTAAAGACATCTGCATCTACTGAATTCAGTCCAGAATTTGGCCTGTAAGTTTACCATTATTATGCCTCAATTCAGCAAAGCGTGACTGTAGGGAGACTTAAAATTAAGTATACTTGTAAGGGCTTTGTTGGATGGAGGTCTTTGAGAGTTTGTGCATTTGTGCTCTTGTAATTTTAAAATGAAACATATTATTGAAAGTCTTCAGATTCTTATTCTGTCACTTCCTTGCTTATTTTGATTTATTATACATAAGTATGTCTCCTATATTCTAGATGCTTTTAGAAAAAAACCCCTCAAAATACATTGACATCAAATGTAAAAATAGTATCTGCTCTTCACTGAACTACAATAATACACTCTGTTTATATCAGCATCACTTTTGTATGTAAACAGCAGCTCCTTTATCCTGGCCCTCTCCTATCAAAAACTTGTTAGCCAAGAGCAAATATGTCTGCTCCAAAGTTGGGGGTTCTTCATGCACAATCAGCCCTACTTTGCTTCCTGAGAATGATAGATGTTGCAGCTGTTGTTTACGTATGTAAACATACGTAGGTTAAGGCTTGTCTTAAGTTGATATGGTGCCTAGTTCTGGTTGACTAAAATAGTTTGAATGTCTCCAAAACTATGAGTCAACGAGATCAATTACATTTGATGTGCCAAAGGATATGGAAACTCCTATTTATCTTTTGCAAAGAAGGAGTCTAATCAAACCTAATTTGTTGTATAAAATTGGATCTGTTTGTAGGTGTGTCCTGAAAACACAGATGGCATCTTTGGAAGCATTCTCCTCTTTGGGGCCCGTGACTGCTAGCCTAAACGGCTGGGGTCATCTCACTCTGGTTCGCTCAGATATTTGTACTTTACAACATTACAAAGAAAATATGCACTTAAAGTCTTTTCTTCCTCTAAATGATGATAAACGTCTAGTGGAAAACTTCAGAGGTCAGAGAATACAAAGCTAACTGACTTTGTTACGTTTTCTTTGCTAAAGAAGCGGTATGAACTCAACAGCGGTAAAAAGTGCTGGATTTACACCACTGAGCCTAGAGACCTCCATCTTAAGTGCCACCTGCAGTGGTGGTTTATGAGATGAGGTTTGCTCTCCTAGAAGCTATGAGACCACCCAGCCCTGATTACATATGCCACGGATTAGAATTCAGATGGTAATGATTTCTCACTATTACCAAGGCCAGATTTGAACTGGTGATGCAAAAAAGAGTTCAAATTGTGCTACAAGTCCCCTCAGCCTCCAGAGAAACTCCTTCTTAGACAAGTCAGCTGAATTTTTCTCCCTTGAGGAAAGCCCATGATCATGTCAGTACTTCCACTGAAGCCATGAGGACTGCCTCAGTAATTGGGACAACATGCTTAAAGGGCATGCAGGAGTGAAGCAAAATATGGTTTTGGTTTTGTAGCAGCGGAATTAGAGGACAGTGGTTTCTGGCTTCCTTCAGTCTGTCATAGTCCTATCCCCGTTGTTTTCTTAAAAATTAATGTAATGCTCAGTATCACTTGGAATTTTACTGAGAGGAATTACACAAAACTGGTAGGATATCAGGAAACCAAAGATGTTTTTAGCAACAAAATGCAGTGTTTTAGACTAGAATAAATGTCAAGAAACAAAACAGAAGGTGAAATGAAAGGGAAGTTGGATGATAGGGAAACAGGTTGAAGCTTGTCAGGGAAATGCCCTATTTTCATATGAGTACATTTGTTAAAGTGTATGAATAAGTATATGTAAATAATTCCCTGAAGTGAATGAAAAATTACAATTGAAAGGATAGACAAAGTTATTAATTGAAAGTAATGATAAACCCAACCTTTGTAGTTACAAGCTTTACTTCAGCCCTAGAAACTCAGGTAAAAACTTTGGGAAGTAGTTTAAGGCTGTCATGCTGCCTTGCTGCAGTCTAGAGAAATGAATCCACTTATTTGGGAGAAATGCCACTTTATCACTTTGAAAGAAGGCAGCGTGAAGTACCCAAGTAGCAGGCACACCTCCCTTTGGGGCTTCAAATTGGAAACCAAAGGAACAGCTTTCTGAGACTTCATCAGTGTCAAACTGGCTGCCTCTGCTACAGCAAAAAATCACGGTGTATAAACTGCCCTTGATGAATAATTAGCAGAAAAACATACCTAGTAACAGTGTTCAAAAACGCCACTGCTGGTAGAGAATTCATGGGTCTGACCCAGGTGTCTCGTGCCTGGACCTGACACACAACCTGCATTAAATACACTGTCACGGGCCAAAGTCTGACAGCCTTGTTTTACCTTGACAAAGCGGAATGAAGACCTTCGTGCAAATACTACGTGCTACCAGCTGTGGTTTGTGTGCGCAGACTGCGTGTGTTTGGCTCCGATCCTGAAGAGCGGTGGCGTATCCAAGCCCTAGAAGAGCTGTTCGTTTGCAGTGGGGAAGGGCTCTGCATCCACTCCCTGGCTCTGTGTAAGGACTGCTTCTGCTCTGCCACCCTCATCATCACCTTAGCAAACGAGCACAGCACGAGGTAGTTTGGGAGAAAGATATCCCTGATGCCACAGTCCTCTCCTTGACGGCAATGTGGATTTGGTAGTGTCTGTTTAACAAGCTGAAGGAACAAGAGTCACAGCATCCCTTATGAAAACCTCAGAACTCTTCCTTCACTAATGCAGGTATAAGCCACCACCGAAGTCAACAGAGTTATATCACCTTTAATTCTGGGACATATGAGGGGAGATTGAGGCCCTTAAGCTATTCAGCTCTCTAGGCTATCTTTACTAATACACTGCTGTGATCAGAAAGCTCTCCTCCTCTACAGAGCAAAGATGAGGGGAAAAAGCAAAGTGACACTAATCTTTTCTGAGTCAGGCTTTCCTCTTGGGTGTGACTACATGTAGAAAAGCTGGGATTTTCAGGTGATACTAATCAAAGATGGCAGAAGCAACTACAAAGCATACAAATAACACATCCAAGTTTCATGTATTAAACCCACCAGGACAGCGCTCCTGGTATAAAAGCCAGGATACAGTCAGCTGGGTTACTGCAAGGGGCCTGGAGCTTTACCGCATGGCAGTAGCATAAAAATATTGTGTTCTTATTATTAGCAAACTCATAATAAGATTAAAGCATAATGTGCACTAATAGTTGGCTGTCTCGCCTTCCAAAGATACCATATATTTTACATAAATGCCTTTTGGATCAGGAAATGGCATTTCTATAGACGGTCGCACCAGAAAGCTGACAGTCTGTCCCAGCTTGTCTTAAATAGCTGCACCTATAAATGTGTGGTAATGTGTGAATACATGTGGGTAATTTCTGACTACTTTCTGTATCTTCACCGAGCCCAATATGCAAATTCAGGCCCCTCTTCACCACTAGCAGAGTAGAAAGGCAACAAACTGTATTGATGGACTTTTAAGGCCCAGTAGCTTAAACCTTAATGTAACAGAAAATCAGGACCCTTGCTCTCCCTGCAGAGGAGAAACAAACGAACACCGACCTACTTAATACCCTCACAGGTTCAGTTTTTCAGGAGGATTGTGTATCAGTTTGGTTCTCAGCTATCACAGTGTTAAATGTGGATAGTGGGGTAGATGGGTGGCAAGGGAGAGGGTAAGTTGGTGACACTGAGCAAATAAATCCTTAGCAGTCCACTAGTGCCCCTAAAACTACATTTTAAGCATGAGTTGAGGAGTTTAAGTATGTAACTGAAAAATGACTAGCATGTTGGTGTCACTCCTGGAGCCTTTTATCTTTCTCTAACAGAAAAAGCAGGAGAGAGCAACGTGCTAACATCAGTACCGTGTGCTGATGTTTCAGACCAACAATTGTTTAAAAACCCTACTCATTCTACGTCTGGACAAGGGAAGGTGTTTAGTAGTTTGACTCCATTTTCATCAAACACAAAACACTGGCTGTTTCAGACTGATGAGACTAAGGGAGAGGCAGGCTTTGACCATGGTGGTGTAAGCGCTGCATAGCTTCACTCCTTTAAATAGTCCCACTGAGCCCAGAGGGACTGGGTCTCCTTCCAGATTTACTGACGGAGGGAGACTCATGGCTGTAATACTTTGCAAGAGGAAGTTCAAAAGAACGTATTTGAAATATTAAGAATATTAATTAGAAAAGTTAATAGTGGTCTTGTTCGGAATAAAACTTCTGTATGGGAAAAAAATCAATCATTGCTGGTGGAGCAGACACTTATTCTTGCTGGTGCACTTATCCTCCTGGCAAGTCACAGCAACAAAGAAAGGTTTTTAATCTTTAAAAGGAACTCCAGAGACCTTCTAAAAGTTCAAAATGAGTACGCACAGTGAGTGTCACAGCCAGAATTACATAAAATTCTAAGTTGGACCTGGTCTTATGCCATCTTGATTATGAGTTATCTTTAATGTGGGGATACTGGGTTTTTTCTTTTGTTCCAACTGCAGTGATATCTTTCATAAACTGTCTATGAGAATTAGTGCTATGCCTTCATTCAAGTCTTGTAGTCAATGATCTAGAGGGCAGGTTGTCTACAACCACAGTGATGTACTATGCTGTAACAGCTGTGGCTAAGAAAAAAAAACAAAACCAAACACAAACCACCTGAACACATTTATTTCAGTTGGATCCAGGAAAAAACCCAACAGTTCCAGCATGTCCGTTTCATGCCAGAAGACTGAGTATGACATTTTCCTGAAGCAGATCAGGGAGGCTGCTGTTGGTCTGGGGAGTTGTTCTGCTATTCACGTTATCAGACTGTGCTGACAAGAGAGGTGGTTTTTGTAGGTCACATTGTGCTTTCCACAGATGCGTTCCTCTCATGGAAGGTCTGTCTTAGGATAACTTATTCTTCAACTTGATAATGGTAAGCTCCCTTTTATCACTTTTTCCCAGTACCCATTTTCCAGCCAATTCAAATGCGACGGTTGTTCTTTGTGTAGCTCTGCAAGTGCATGTACACATGTGTGAGCTTCAACGATGACCTGGTTCTTAAACCTCTTGTCCTCATCCATGACTTTTGTTGCAATCCATGCTTTTAGACCTAAGTTTCTGGTCTTGCAAACCAGAGGTGCTGTGGTTTCACCTTTGTTTCTCTCAGCAGAAAGACCTGCTGGGGCATTTTCCCCCCACTGTCTTCTCTTTTTGTCCTCACCTTGTTTTCCTCTTTCATTACGTCTGCTCTCTTTGCAGAGTGGTGGTGAATGACATTAAAGGAGTACAGGGGAAGGCACGAACTTCACCAAAGAAGAATGTCTTTTGACCTAGAGCCCTGGTGTGGGGTTCTCTGCTGCAAACTTGACCTCTCCAAAGCTTTGCTTCTAATCCTCTGGTAGAGGAGGATCTGTTTACACCAAACCTAAAAATATGACACTGATTTCTCATTCTCAAAAGCTTATCCACTCTAGTTAGCCTGGGTTCTGGCAGGAGCTCTGCCAGCAGCCACATCTTCGGCTACAGTATAGGCATATCTGCTGACTGCTAAGCCATCCAACTGCAGAAGAACATGTAAGCTTTGCTAATTTGCCTTTCCCTCCCTTAATTACGGAGAATCCTCCAGAGTTTTCCCAAGGCTTTATGAAAATCATCTGGTAGAGCATCTGAAAGATTTAATGTAGTAAACAAGAAAACAAAAACCTGCAGCTTAGAAGGCCAAATTCCAATTTGATTTATTTTATATTCTGTAGAGTTTCACTGGTGACAATGGTTTTGTACAGGTTATTAGTGCAAAAGAACATGACCCAGAGACAGGCTCTGTGCTCCTCTGGCAAATGCTGTCTCCCATCTGTTTGTCACTATTAGAACATTTCTTCACTGGCAGATGAAAACCAAAATGTAAAACAGGATCCACTAAATAATTCCATACTAACATCAGTACAACCAAGCGCATACAGTCATTATTCTGATAATGATGTAGCCTCTTATTTTGGCCACTGAAGTCAGAAGTCTTCAACGTGGTACATTTAGTGACTAAATGATGTACTAGTGGCATGTGAAATGGAGAAGTCTTTGGAACAGGAAACGAGGAGTGACTGCACGTTTACATTCTGCTCAGGAATTTTATATCACAAGACACTATTTTTCACTTTGTGGCTCCTCTTGTTAGTTAAGTGGGTTTTGTTATGTCAGGAAAAAAATTAAAATCTTAATATATTTTTATGTTGTGCATCTGGTTTGTCCTCCAATCAAGTTGAGATGAAATGGGATAAAGCATTTATAAATGACCTGTATTTGTAGTATCTCCTCTGAAGAAGTTTAGAAGAGGTTCTAAGCTGGCTGAAAGGAAGTTACTTAGTATGAGCATTTAGAAGGATCAGAAGATTTGTATAACCTTTTTAAACTCGAGGTGTTGTTTTGCTGGTGAGCTGTTTCCTGATGACAATATATAGGCATCTTTTGTCCATTCAGATGTTCCAGAATTCCTCGGTGACAAATATGTGCCAGAGATTTCAGCTAACTTCCAATTATTCTTGAAGATTATGGATGTAGTTATTTCATAAACCAAACTACCCAGCTGCAGTTGCAAATTTTCATTTGCAATATTGGAAGCTGTATTAAAGTCTGGCTAAAAGCTAACTTCCAGCTTGAGTAACCATGCTTTGAAAATTGTTTCTAAATTCCTCATCTGTGGAGCTTTAACAAGCTCTTTAAGGAGGATGGGAACCTGGGTTTAGAAAAGTGCACAACACATACCATGTCATGTATATAACACAGAGTTGTTTTGTGGTGTATACAGGGTTAGTTCTCCTTATGCAAAGGAAGTGTCATGTCTTCTGCAGAAGGAAATCTCTAATCTAAATGTAGGGAAGATGCCCCTTTGTACCTCCATTTTAGGACATGCCTGCCAGTGCCTGTGGAGGAGACAATATAAGCCCCTCTACTCCGCTATCAAATATACACGCTGAGTGTTCACAAACCCCTATTCACTCAAGGTCTATCTATAACTGAATCCACCTATGTGGTGTTTAGTGTGTAGAAGTTAAAATAGACTTCGCTAGAGTTCCAGCAGCTGATCAAGCACCCTTTGAAGTTATTCAGGTCTCCAGCGGTGCCGTGATCCAGCATGCCATTACAGTGTGGCTCCATTCCATAATGAACATGTTACTTTGGAGTGTCTAATGCCATTCATGAAATTAGCTAACAAATTTACTGCACATAAATTACTCTCTGGTACTCCAAGAGTGGCTCTCTGCCACTCACTTCCCATGCAGTAACTTTTCCATGTGGAGAAGCCCTAGTGCTGCTTTAAATGATTTCAGTGAATCTCAAAACATTTTGCAACCCTTCAGGCCATAGCAGGCTACTGTTTATTCACTGTCAGAGGTCCTGACAGCGTGACCTCTACAGAGCGGGCATTCTGAGATCAGTCACTGTGACACCACCTCCCTGTTATAAAAGTTCTGGGTTTATGCACATCTAGGATCACTGTAGGCCGCTCAGAACACTTTACAGGTGACGGTTCGATTTTCTGAACCGAAGGCCTATCCATCCTGGGCCTGCGCTCCGGACAAGCGCAGGATCAAGAGCCCCCGGGCCGCAGGGACACCGAACGCTCCCCCGCAGGAGCAGCACGCAGCCCGGATCCCCGAGCGGGCGGCGGGCCGAGGCACAGGCCGTGCCCCGGGGAACGCCGCCGATCACCCCCGGCGGGGTTGCCCGACCCCGCCGCGGGGGACCGGCAGGCAGCGGCCGTGCCCCCCGCCCCGAGCCCGCCGCGGCGCCGGGGGGAGCCGTCGGGGCCAGCGGCAGCGGCGCGGCGCCGGGCCGGGCAGGGGGTGGGGAGCGCCCGCCTCTCACGGCTCGCAGCCGGGTGCCTCCCGCGGGCGCGGCGGGCCGCCTGGCGGGCTGGCTGGCTACCCAGAGTGCAGCAGGCAGGCGGCGGCAGGCGGCGGCCGGCACCGAGCTGCCGGCGCTCTCCCGGCCCGCCGGCGCAGCGCGAGCCGTGCCCAGGCGGCGGCGCGGCCCAGAATGCGAGTGTGAGATGCTTCCCCCGGCAGCGGCGCCCCGGGCCCAGGCGGCGGCGGCCTCCAGGTGGATGCGGCTCTGGAGCCGGCGCTTCGCTCTCCACAAACATTTCTATAGGACTCATTCGCCCTGCTGAGCAGATCGGCCCGACCCGGCCGTCTTTCCCCCTCGCCGCCCCCTCCGCGCCGCGGAGCGGCTCCTTCGGAGACTGCCGGCCCGGCCCGGCGGGCATGGAGGCCCCCGGCGGCGCCTCGCCGCTCAGCCCCGCACTGGTGGGCCGCCTCCGCCAGGAGCAGGAGAAGGTAAAGGCCGAGGCCGAGGCCGCGGCCGCGGCCGCTGGGCCAGGCCGCAGTGTGAGAAGCGGGGCGCGGGCGGGGGGCTTGGGGCGGGCCGGGCCGGGGTCAGGCTGGGGTCGGGGAGGGGGGGGGTGGGCGGCGGCGGCGGCTCCCCGGGGCCGTGGGGGGGGGCGGCCCCCGGGCGGCACGCGCCGGTGCCTGCGTGCGGCGGGAGGGCACGTGACGGCCCTGACGTCACGGTTGGTGGTTGGGTCGTGGCGGCCGTAGGTGCCCGGCGGGTCGAGGCCAGGGGCACCCGGAGCACCCCGGGAACGGGCCGAGCCGGCCCTCCTCTGCCAGCCCGCTCCTACGAGGAGAAAGGGCGCCGGGGTTGCATGCGGCCCGGGCGGGGCGGGGCGTGAAGCGGAGCTGCGTTAGCTTCTTGGCACTGGTGGTGTAGCCGAAATGGCCTTTAAAATGAGCTGACGCAGATCAGGGAACTGACCACCTTAGCAGGAGTGGAAGCCTCTTGTGAGCTCTGGGGAGGCACTGGGCCTGCCGTCGCACGTCCTGTGCTCTGCTGTCTGAGTACTTGCCCGAACATGCCTTGTGAGACCGTTACCATTACGTAGGCAGGTGTGCATGCGCAGCTCTCTTAAATGCATGTTTTTCACCCTCTTTCTGCTTCTCTGTGGTTTTTGCAGTCATAGGGCCAACCATGCACCTTTTTAAAACACGGCCCTGCCGGTAGGCCCCTTGCAGGGCCCAGTGGGTGTCTCTGAACTGATCATCCCATGGGCCATGTTGAAAAGCAGGTGTATCAAAAATTAATTGCTTGTGACTTGCCTTGAAAAACATGGGTGGCGTTTGAAATGGGTAGAGCCAAAGTCCTCTGCAGAAGTGATTCCTGAGAGTTGGGAGGCTGGTTCCACGTATGGCCCTAGCACAAAACTCGAGATACCTTTTCCTGCACATTACACCCATAATCTAAGGCAAGTGGGCCTTGCTCATTCAACAAGTGCAATTTGGGGCTTGTAGGTCCCAGCCTTGCAGTGAGCTCTGTGTGGGTGCAGGAGTCTCTGTAGAACTTGTGGTGGTGGTCAGTGTATTCTTGGCACAAGTATGTTTGCCCAGTTTTCACGCCTTTCAATTTTCCTGCTCGTTTTTCTCATACGATTATAATTTTTTAAAGCAGGTTCTAAGATGCAGATTAGAGCTCCTCAGTTATACTGGAGGGCTTTATCTTCAGTGTGTATTGCTTTGTCACACGCAGGTTTAGTTGAGAGTAAGAAAACTGAATAACATACATGGTGTAAAAAATTTGCGTTGTCTGAAGTAGTGTGCAAAAATGTGTCCACTTTTGAATAGCAAATACTTTTGAGTCATTACTGGAAGATCTATGTAACCAGTTGACCATTGATGTGGATGAACAGTGAGAGGATCTGCTGGAATGCTCTGCGTGGTCTATTCTGCACAGGTGGTAACCCTTATACCAGTAATTGGTGCTAGTAACTCGTCTGCTTGGGCTCCTTCAGTTAATTTTCAAGGTGGTAGAATTTGGTGAAGAATAATCTCTCTGGTACATTAGTGCCAGTCACAGTTAATGTGTAAGTGGGTGTCTGTCCTAACCACGTAGAATTATTCCCAGTTCATGGTAAGACCCCCCTCTGTAAGCAAGCTTAAGAGTCTTCTTAAACAGATCTGCTCCAGTGGAAAAGAGACCCAGGAGACCATTAATTAAGCCTCTGTTAGGCTGATGTACCAAAATTATATTTTATCATAGGGAAACTTTACATAATTTCTACAAATTGGCTAAAAAAAATTGAACACTTCAGCTTCAATATGAAATTATACTAAAGAACTACATATCTTGGTTACAATGGAGTGTCATGATGAAGATATAGTAGACTTTCCTTCTATGCAATGAATATATATAATTGGATTACAACAGTATTTTCGGTTACGAAAATACTGTATTTTAAGATGGAGGAGGTCTTTTCAGCTGCCTCTTTTCAGAGATTCACATTTTTTCTCTCAAAATTACAGAAGTTGAAGGCTCATGTTTTGATCTTAGCACAAAGATGAGGGAGGACTACTTATCCAGTACTTTGGTAAACTAGTAATCGTAGTGCGAGCATCATAACACATAGCATTTAGCCAGAACTGTGTCTATAGGTACTGGCATTTAGGCAGTCACATCTGTTTCTTTTAATTACTGTGATGTTGCGCTGTCCCAGTGACGCTTGATTAAGTATAAAGAAACCTATTTATTCCCATTAGTCTGAGGGCAACCTTTACTGTAATGGTGAACTGCAGCGTTACTTATCTGCAGAGTTCAATACCTGAATCACAGTTGATCAGTGTAACATCCAGGCTATTGTACAACCCCGGTTCAGCCACGAGTTTGAGCCTTTAAGTGCTAAAGAGCTGCTCTGGAGAATGTGAGAACTGAAGCTTCCTTCCTGTTTGAAAATATTAAAAGAACAGGATGTTCAAGACTTTCTGTCCTTAATCTGATTGAGTCTGCCACTTCCAGGTTTAGGACCCCTGGTGAAAAGTCATTTTAATTCTTGTTTAAGACTGCTTGCCTGTTGGACAGATTTCATCTTGTTAATTTGTAGTGATAGTAAGACCAAACTGTTAAAGGCAATTTTCAGTGCTCCCACTAAAGGCACTTTGTATAAAAACATGACTTAGAATGTGTATCTTGGGGATAAATTATAGAAGAATATCTAGTAATTTTCATGATAAAGACCATCATTGGAAGCACAGTGCCTGCATAAAGTTTTGAATATTTCTGTAAGAATATAATGTATGTATCATGGATTACTTGCAAAAGCAGTATATGTTAGCTGAAAATACTGCATTGTATCTATTGCAAGTTAGTATAGGAATTATAAAATGAATATTTAAATAGGTGGATTCTTATGCTATGGAGCCTGCATTTGAATGTAATATTTGATATACATTTATTCCTGCAGTCAAATGGGTTGGGATTACTAACTGATAGGAAGTTGACACGTTGGATCTGTATGATTTGATAAGACTTGTAGAGACAGAGAATTTACTGTGAGCTGAAGTGTTCTATAGTTTCCGAGCAATGCGATGAAGATACGTGTAATGGGAGACATTACAGAACCAATTAGACCCAAGAGACATCTGTAGAGTGCAAACACAGGCATGGAGGATCTAAAGGATTCCAGTGTTAGCTGGCAATTTTTAATTTTAATTTAAATTTTTTTTTTAATTTTTTTTTTTTTTTTTCTGTGTGTATTGCACTGATAAACACGGTTTTTTAAGTTTTCTTTCAGGAGAATTAGGACAAGGAAATAACTCTCCTGTCACTCATCATGACAACAAAGCACAATTAGATTTAGAGCAGCTGTTACTGTAAGCCCTTGGCCACTATGTATTATGACATAGTTTTTATGAATTTAAATGGTGGAGCTTCTGATCTTTAATTTCCAAGTTGTTTTCAAGATCCTGGGTACTTTCAGGTTTTTAACAGTTAAACAACTTCTAGGTAGGTTATAGAGAAATAAATTACAGAATCCTAAACTTAGACTATTATAAATTGTTTTCTTCTTATATGATTAATTCTGGGGCTGGCTGCTTCTGTGTAAGTCTTTTTCACGTAATATCTTGCTCTGAAATCAGCAGCTTGGCAGCTTAAAGCTGTTCCTGCAGTCTGAAAAGAGCAGTGAGACTGAGTAGGGTCTTGAGCACTTCACGCTGCTGCAGGAGCCCCTGGGAACCTGGAACTGCTTTTCTGTGGACACAGCAGATGAGATTCAGTGCGTTTTCCAGTGCAGTGTTTCCCAGTGTATTGCCCTTTTTCCAGCCTACACGTCAAAGTTAACAGAATCTGGAGAAAGCCTGGGTATGAGGCACCAGTGCAGCAGGACTTCATTTTGCACAGCAACTGTTTGAGAAAAGTTAACAGTGTGCCTGAGGCTTGGTTCGACCTGCTCCTTTTTCAAAGGTACTTGGATAGTTACCTTTCAGAAACTTGTCATGACATCCACTGCACCCTGTCCAGTGCTTTTTTGTAGTGGTGGGTTCCGGCAATGTTTTCTCATGTGCTTCTTTCAAGTAAAAGGGCTAATTCAGTCGTTATCTGGAAGCTTTCAATGTAATACTAATTGTTCCTCCAGTGTTAATTGATCATCACTTTTACTTTTTGTAGTCATTATTTGTCTATGTTCTCATTAGTATGAATTAAATACCCACTAGTTTATATAATGTCAAGAATTGTCAAATAAACAGATCTTAAACAGGGTTTTTTAATGGTGATTAAACTACTCACAAAAGAGTTTAAAAGAGTGTTGCCTTTATTCTGGAGTGGGCAAGTCTGTATGAGTCCTGCCTTTTTGGTAACTAAAATGTGTACGTGAGATTTTATCTACAGGATTTAAATGTTGCTAAATTGTGCTGCTTGTGTAGCTGTCTACAGATTCTGTGAGTAGATGCAGTGACCAGGGAGGCATCTTTAGTATCTCTAGCATCCTCTCCATTGCAGAAGTTATGCTCATAACTCATCTTCTTAGGTTGACTTGAGTACCCCTTGCCTTATGTATTTCTTTCCTCCTTTGAGGTTGTGAAATTGTTTTGTTTTAATCTGAAGCTCTGCTCTTGCAGATGGATATGCTAGCTCAGTGCTTGCCATCTTGAGGCTTTCAGAGCAGCAACTGCGCTAAGACTTCATTTTTTTGTCATGGGGCATTAGGACACCTGGCTGCACCGTGCAGTTCCTGGTGTTGTGGTGCCTGTTGCCTGTAAACATAGGCTGCGGTTTCACTGTCATAAAAAGGGTGAATCCCTCTACCACTTTTGTACTAACTCTTAGGATCAGATTGCTGTAGGGTGAGAGGAGTCCAGTAATGTGTGCCGAAATGGTCATGTCAGACGCCTGCACGAATGTGACGGGAAATGCAGAGCCTGTGATGGGTGAGGCTAGACTGGCCCTTTCAGCCGTGGTCATGCTCGTCCCGAGTCAGAGCAGTTGTGAGCAATGGTCTCAGTCACTTTTTCAGACATTTCATTAATGATCAGGTGAGTTATCCAGGAAGGAGAGTACATCAATTTGGTGAACAACTTCTTAACTTTAGGCTTTTTTTGTGGTTGCTTGTGACCTTTTAGCGATTTTAGGGTGACACATTTGTGACACTGCTCAGTGACCTGCGTTGGGATCCAGCTTAAAACCAAACTATGTTGTTGACTTTTTTTCTTCCTTTTGCTTCCTGGTTTATTTTTCAGCCAGTGTGGTTCCCTAATGTGGTCGATTGTGCAGTATCACAAACGTCTGCCAGCAGATATTGTCGGATTGGAAGAATAAGACGGTGGAACTGAGTAGCTGGAGACAGGGAGGGATGATGACTAGTTTGCTCAGGACCACGGCTGAACGTTGAACCACAGCCTGCAGGTATGTCTGTGAGCAGGTGCCACGGCTCATGGCAGTGTTTAGCTAGTTAACTCAGGTACTGCAGGCAGCATAGTTATTGCACCATAGCTTGCAAAGCTTTCATCAAAGCCTGCAAAACCTGCCTGAGATGGTTGGTTAAGTTAGGTCGTGGGGTTCTGTGCTTATGTTGGTCTGCTGCTGTCTTGGCACCTGAGCTAGCTTGGCTGTGGTATAGCCACATGAATATGTTTACCAGAAGTAAGCTGAAGCATTAAGTTACGAGTTCCTTAGCTCTGTCTCAAGGTGAAGTTACATGACGTGGATACTGACTTTGTACCAGGGAAAGAGAGGACCTTAGTCCGGTTTGTTCTTTGCTTCCCCTGTTCAGTTGGTTCAGAGCTAATTAAATACACTCACTTAGTGAAAAATGTCCTGCTGCCTTTGGGATTTTTGCTAGTCTTGTGAATTGAAATGACTCCCGAAAGGGGCTGACAAACAGCATTAAGGTGTTGGGAACTCATGGCTGGAAGTGAGGAGAAAGGGTGCAGGCTCATGTAAGCTGACCCTGCCTGCTTGGCTGTCTTAGGGGAGTGGGCTGCCACACTTAGATGTTCCTGCAGTAACTTCCACTTACTGCGAGGTAACTGTAAGTCATTTGTCTACATGACTGATAACCTCAGCAGTGGTCACAACATGAACTAGTCTTGAGAGGGCAGAATTTCCCAGCTGGCAAAGAAAAGATGAGGGGTTTTCTGTCTGCTTTATAATTCTTAGGTGTTCCAAGTAAAATTTTTAAGCTCCCAAAAATAACTTTGGTCAGAACTTAGTTATTATTTATTTTTATTATTTATTGCTAAATAATACTTGTGTACTACTTTCTCTGCGAAACTGAGAACCACTTGTGTGTACATAATTAATATAAAAATACTTCTTCACTTGTTTTCTTGTAGAGAAAGGTAAAAATCGTGGTTATATTTTTAAATAAGATTTTTCCTTTAGAAAGAAACGTTTGCGCTGGTTCAAATTTTTCCGTCTCTTCTTTTCCTTCAGTATTCTTCCCAAACAGATTTCTTCAAGAAGCAAAAGTTTCCACCCAAAGGGGGATTTATGTTAATAATTTGTTGAAATGTAGTGTTTTTGAGTAATATGATTTAATAAACGAGAGCTCAGAAATGCTTTCTTCCTTTTCCATTAGATCATATGGTGTGCCAACAGACTGAAGAACTCTTAATACTTTTATTTCATTTTTTGATTGAAAATAGGGCTCTAGGAAAAGCAATTGTGCAAATGTTAATTCCGTCTTTCTCCATCAGTGATTGCTGTGTTTTAGGCAAGTACTGTGTAGTTTCCTAGAGGAAGAAATGAAGATTCATTTTAAATGTTTATTTTGCATGTGGCTTGTTACATCCTTGTTACTGAGAGATGACTAAATATTTGACCACCCATTAGTGTTCTTCTGTAATGTAAAGTCATATTGTGAACCGGTTATTTCATCGGTAAACTTTTAGAGTTTGGGGGTGCGACAGAGAAATCTCATGCATGAGTTGCATGGCAGAGTGGGTTTTGATACTGCAAACGTTTACAGATGGAGGCAGTTCGTGCATGTATCCCCTGCAGTAAATACTTGAATGTAGAAGGTTAAGCAGTTAAAACTGTGCAGGGTTGGAGTCATTGGAATTAGGTCAGTAGTGGAAATTATCTTGGATTTATCAGGAGCCTTGCAAACGTGGATCTGCATTTCAGAAAACCACCATACACTTCCACTGTAGTTCATGGAAGGTTCTGAGCAACAGAACCGAGGTCGAGGCTGAGATATTTACACAGTCCCAAATGGCAGAGACAGTCTCCTGAAGGCATATCATTGGTTTTAGACTTTATTAGACCTTTACTTTAATTACCACCTCATTACTTGCTCTGCTTCCACAAAAAGTATTCTATACTGTCGTTTTCCCTAAGTAACTGGAAATGTGATTGAAAGGGATGTTTAAAGTGAGACTTAATTCAAGATTAAATAGTCACAAATTATATTATTGCTACATGTAAACAAATTACTTGCATATCTGATTTTATTCAGATTACTTTTCAAGTGGTAAATAATGCTTTATCACTTATATAGTGCTCTTACATCTTTAGAGTGCTTTTCTCACATTAATTAATCATCATTAAACACTCTGAGGTGGGTAGGTTAATACTATTATCCCCATTTTGCAGATGAAGAAATGTAGACTGAGAGGTTGTGATTTGCTCAAGGCCATATAGTAGAAATAGAATCAGAGCTGGGATTAGATGTGTGTCCCTAGTTTCTAATTTCAGAAGACCAGCCAGATTGTGAGCCACAGTTTGAAGCAAAATACTCAAGCACACATTTATTTGGCCTTTTAGATGCGTAACTTGCAATTTGTTTAAACTTTGCTTTTGTGCCACGCTGCATATTTCCACGTTCGTACCCACAAGTGTGGAAATAGCCTCTCATTCATTTAGGAACTCTTCCTAATCTGATGGGGCATTTTTATTTTCATCATTTTTGTAGAATTCACTTTCATCTTAAAAATATCAGTTTCTGGTTCTTTAGACTTGAGCATAACTGTGTGACTCGGATACAACAGGTTTAGCATTGGTACCTGAAACTGTCCACAGATGATACCAGTATCAGCTCTGTTGCTTAAATTTTTTCATGACCTGAGACATGAATAAAATTCTGACTTGGCAGCTTGCCTTGTTGCTGTTCAGAACAGATGAGAGGGAGAAGAATTACCCTCCGTGTGCTAAACCCATCACCTTTCTAGCTGCTTAGCAGAGTGAGCCATTCGCCTGCACGCACTCTGCCTTGGAGAACTAACTAAATGAAACAAAATGGTCCTGAGTGGCAGAGGAGAGCAGAACTATTTGTGCACCACCTTGATAATCAGAAACCCCACAGAGAATTACATTCAGCGGTTAGTAATGGGAGCATGTGCAGAAGGAACAGGTATGGAAAAATGAGGTGAAAGAGAGAGGTGCCTTGTACGTGAGGGTGCAGACCTGCTGGGGCAGAGTCAGAGACCCAGGGGCTTGGACAGATAAGAATCAGCTTCATGCTACGGCATCCTTCTCGCCTGTCTTCATTCCCAAGGAAACACTCCAGGTGCTTGTAGTGCCTGGCTGCTGAGTTAGGAGGTCTGGCTTCTGCTTCTCACCCTGTTCCTGACCAATGTTAGTGGTTAAGTTACTCAGCCTGTGACATCAGTGCAGTGCTTTTCCAAAGTGCTGGACACATTAGTTCATGGAAAAGTTTTTGACCTTTTGTGGTGGAAGATTGTGGAGAAGGTGGAATGTAAAGAGATTGGGAAGAGAGTACAGGTCTTGCAGACAAAAGGAATTTTCTGCCTTCAGACAGCTAATGAAGTCTTTGGCTGTCTGATAAGAGTTGTTTGGGGCTGGTTTGGAGTTACTGGCCTGCAAGGTGCCCTGTGTTCATATGGGCATGATGGCACCTGGGGGACACCTGGGCAGTGAGGGTAAGTCTAAAGCTGATCCTCCTGCTCTGCTGTGACTCTGCGTATGAAACATAGAAAGAAGAGATCCCCTAAAAGCAGCAACGTATGCTTACCTTTAAGTAGCTCAGCCCGGTAGTAGTGAGAGCAGAACCAACGTGTAATCTTCTTCTTTAATGGTGGGGTTTTTAATCCAGAAGGAGTTACACTGTGGGTTACAGACACACAGAGGTGTGCTCTCCCAGGGCTGTCCCAGGGGGACCACTCCTGGAGCATCCAGGTGTGGAGGGCTCTGTCCACTCAGGTGCTTGGAAAGCACCAGATTTTAACAAGTTGCTCTTGGAGGAAAGGAAGGAAACAGGGTATTTGCCCATTTGCTTTCTTTTAAGACTACAGAATGTGTTTTCCAGCAGTGGATCCTGTTTTTATAACCAGACCCATGATTCAGTAATGTTAAGTTTGCTGCAAGAGTAGTTTAATAAATATTTTAGTATGCAGATAAGCCATCGATAACCACATGCATTCCCAAGCTCATACGTTTTTATGTCTAAAAGGGGAGAATTTAGAGTTCATTGACATCCCTTCCCCTATGATGTCTTAAAAGTAATGCGTAGTCGGTGGCACTAGGTGTCCAGACAAATTGAACTCAAACGAACAAACAAACAGGTCATTTATTTTATTTACCCTGAAAGGAATTTTCATTCTTTAATTGTAACTCTAGATATAAATTATGTGTGGAAGATACACTAATGATTTTCCCATGTTTGATTAAAGGCGAAGAATCAAAGATTTGTTTATGTATTTATCTATTTGTTTCTTTGCTGTGATAAGACCAGTTGTTATCCAAACAGTGGGACTGACCTAATAAAGGACATATGCATAATTGATCTCCATCTATTTCTCAATATTTATTCTCTCTCTGTTTTTTTAATAGAGTTCAGTTCCAGAAGTGCAGCCTGAAACATTTTTAAGGTGGTATGTTTTAGCACTTCTGTAAAAGGTCTCATTTTATGCTGACCACTGAAACAAAAAGGTTTGTTGTTGGTTCCACCCTTTAGTATCCCTTCAAGAGAGATTATATCAAAGAAGAAGAATTAAATTAAAATTGATTGGTGTTATTGATTTTTCTTTTCTTTTCTTTTAAAGGGGATAAAGGGTGATGGAAACAGCATATGCCCCTATGCTGTTTTACTGATGGACGATTTTTTAAAAACATAAAAAGCATATGTGTCCAATTTACATATTTACTAATTAAAAAAGCTTCCTGGAAACATTAAGTAGAATATCTTCTGTAACCTTTAACATTGTAGCTAATGGATATAGCCTGGAAATTTTCATAGAAGGTCCTCTAAATAATGTAAATGATTATGAATATGTAACTAGTTAATATGCAGCTACAAAAGGATTATCATGTAGAGGTTAATGAACATGCTGCTCTTATGGTTTGCAGGGCTTTTCTTTTTGTGCTTTTAGCTCACTTCATGCATGGCAAGTCATGTATTGGGAATGGAAAGCTTCCTGTCTTTCCATCTTCATCTGTACTGGGGCAATTAAACTGGAACTTTCTTAGAGGATTTCATAAACATTTTTTTAGGCTTAATTATGCTGTGTACTTCATGATCACTCCCAAATCTGAAAGCATGAAGGCTGTTGATGGAACAGGCTCTGACTCTTGTACTTGTTAGCGGTAGGCTCCATTGTTTGTTAGCATTGTTATCACACGTTGCTGTGCTGTATGGTTTGTACCTTCTATGTAAACTTTACTCTTAAAATGGGCTTAATTTGCATAGTGTAAATGAGATTTCTGAGTTGATGACCTGTAGAAGACTGTATATTAACTCCTAACCTTAAAAACAGTTAGCTTGCACATTAAGGAAAATACTTGCTAGGCATTTGATTTATAGGAGTTTAAAGCAAGTGATAAATTTAAACTTGGCTTACGTGGGGCGAGCTACCTGCCTGGATTTCCTGATGGATTATGAAATAGCGCTCACCACAAATGGAGAGCTGATCTGTTTCATTTAAGTACTTTACTCTGTTTAAAGAATTATTAGCTCACAAAATAGTCCCATTTTGTTTTACTCATATAGGAGTAGAAAGTGCAGGATCTGAGATCTGTTCTGCAATAGCTGCACATATGCTAACTAAAAAAAAAATTGTCTTTCAGTCTGTTGTTTGGGGAAAAAAAAAAAGAATTATCTGCTCCAGTGATTTCAGTGGTACTTGAATGTATGTTATTGTTTTCTCTGCAAATTTTCTCATTAATTGCTTTCAAATGTTAGCATTATTTTGGCTATAGGAAAACGAAATTTTAAAAAAAAAAAATCTAGAAAATGCTTATATTGAGAAGATGTCTAGACATATTTAATTGCCTCATGGCTTCATTGCATTTCATATAATTGAATGAAATTGTTTGTGTTATGTTTTTGGTAACCATTATTCAGAGATCAGAATATGTTTGGAAAGACAAAATCTCCACGTAATTATGGCAGAGAAGGTCACAGGTTTCAGCATCTTGTCTATTTGCTGTATCTACATAGTCTAAAAAAATACAGTTACAAAAGTAAATTCATTTTAACAATGTGCTTTATTTTGTAAATTATTTTGGATCACTTGGGAAAGCCTGTGGCATAAAGAAATAAGTGAAATATTCAGATTAAAACTTTTTTTTCCATGACACCCAGAAAGAACAGAGGAGAAGCCAGCAGTCCATAATGGTGTCAAACATCCTTGTATTTAAACACCACAAAATTAATCTGTGCTTTTTCAAATTAAAATGGCCAGTGGAAACATTTGTTGATGTACTGATAGAGGGAAAAATGTTTCTGGTGCTGTGATGTTCATTTGGTTTTGTTTTTTAATGACTGAGTATGGAAGTTATATTGATGTCTTGTTGTAATTTATGTTGTTTTCTTATTCTGCAAACATGTAACACTGAAAATAGATCTGCAGATTGCACAAACTACTATTTATCTTATATCATGTGTCACCTAATAGTTATGGAGCAGGTATTGTACCTAAATACGAATTGAGAAGCTGTAATTTTTTCTGTGGTTATCAGTCTGCATTAGTGTGTGATAAAGTGTGCTGCTTAAGAACTACCATTCACATGCCTTTGCACTGACAAATAAAAATGTATATAGAGACAACACCAAATCTGTAAAGCTACTGTTCTAGTTTCTGATGCATTGACATTGCAGCTGTGTGCTTAGCCTTGTTTTTTCATGAGTAGTTATCTGTTTTAATGACAGGTGGTCAGTAGCTGCCAAGAAAAAATCCAGCACTGGTAAGTAAAAAATGTTTGACTACACGCCTAAAATACTGATGAGTAGCCTAGTTATATTTCAGTAAAGTATTGCTGTTTATGGTATAGATAACCAATTCCTACTGGCACGTTCTGGGGATTACAGTTAGCGATAGCTCAGAATTGTTGCAGTATACTCTTTTCAAAATGTGTGTATTTTCCACCAGTATCATTACTTTAAATCACAAATACACTGAGCCTTAGTGTTGATACTTCTGTTTTAAATACCCAGCTCATTCATCATTTTTCCCCAAGTAACCTTGTGGGATGAATGCTGAATTTGCCCGATTGGTGAAAAGTAGAAATAATTGTTCTTGTGGTTTTCTTTCTAACTATGGAGCAAGTAGGGTAATTCTGCTTCGTACTCTTAAAACAACGTGAAAGTAATTTTTCCCTGTTTTTTTTTTTCCCCCAGTAAGTATGTGATAAAGCTTAGTTTGTAATGCTTAGAAAGAAATGGTTTGTTATGTAAAAAAATTATCTCTGGGCACTTTTTTCTCTGTTGGCAATCTATGGTTAATAGAAAACATGCTTAGTAAATAGTAGTTTTGTATGGCATCTGAGGAAAATGTACATTTAATGGTGAATGAAATCTTATATTATGAGTTGCTGTGAGATATAACAGTTGATCTTACAGATATCAATTTACAATATATCCATGCTGTGTTTACCATGATTTTACTGAGAGAACAACAGGAGCTGTCTTGATTATTGTCTGCAGGGTTATTGCAGAATCACAGCAACTGCCCCTTTAGTGGTGAGATTAAACCTTTGGTTATACACCATCAAGCATATAATATTTTAAATTTATTTTAAGAGGCTTTTTCTTCATGCCTGAAAGATCTCCAAGCAAATAATTTATATTTAGTGTGTATCGAATGTTTTTGGTTTAAATGCACATAGGCTGCAAGCACTGGATAAGAGGGAAAAAATCAAGGCAATCTATACACATCATCATATTAAATTCTGACTATTGGCTTGCAAAAATAACCTAAAACTAATATGTTTCATTTATGTTTAAAATTCAGAGACTGCATTAATTTTCAATAAGGGAAATATTGAAGTGCCTACTGGTGGTGCTGTGGTGAAGTCAGGCAGAATATCCCCAGCACTCCTGCGTTCCCAGGAGCTTTTCAGAGTCCATACCAGTTTGGTCCCATGTGACATTCTGCTTGTACATTCTTTCTCCAAGATACAGTATTTTTCAGGATTAAACTAATTAACAGAAAGCCTTAAAATTCTAACAGATTTGTAAAAGTTGGGACAATTATTTCCTCTTATAAAAATGGCTGAGGTTTGTGGAGTGGGGTGGGAGGGATGGCTGTGGAAGGAGGAGTTGCTTGTATGTTTGCTTTTAGGCAGACTGTGGCCATGGACCTGTGAACTTGGGGGTTTTGGGCACAGAATGGCAAAAGGAGAACCTAACTTCCTGATACCTTTTGAGTAGGAAAGCAGTTTATATAGCATCTATACAATCTTTATTAAAAATTATTTAAAATTTAGTACCCTTTTTAGATCTTGATTGTGCAGGAGCTGAGTGCTTGTTTCAGCTGAGTTATTTGTTCATGTAAGACCTTTTAAGTAGTCAGTGACACAGAAGACTGTTAAGTAGAATTGGGTGAGTAACAATAGAGTTTTAAAATGCTCAGCTTCAATATATTTCCATTAAATTATTTTCTTTTTGATTTTTTGAGCAATTCTTGAAGTAAATTTCTAAAGCCACGAATCCGGTAATGGGTCTGGTGTGGGATTAAACATCTAGACATGCGTTTCCCCTTCTAGGGACACGTTCGTAGCTGGAGTCCCGATATTCATCCTCCTGCTTCACTTTGGCTCTTCACTGCGTATGGGAACTGAGCACAGAGCGGGCACACCCCAGAGCTGTGTGACCATCAGCTGTAGGTGAAGAGGGAGGTCAGCTTCCTTACTTAAGTAATGCTGTTTCAGGCCAATTAATTACAAGCATTGATTTTCATTTTCTTTATCTCGGTGGTCCAGTTCAGGATGTGGCCGCGCTTTTTGAGATTCCTGTGGTGGAGGTTTGATCAGCAAAGGGCAGCAGTTCCTCTGAAAAACCCCCATACTTTGCTCTGTAAAGCAAAATAGCTTCTGTAGCAAGTGATTTCTCCTGTGCCCTAATCAGATCATTCAGTAACGGGCAGCAGTCAGGCCTCAAAGGCAGCATCTTCTTTTCGGATTAAGGAAGAAATGTTGAGTGACTTTCAGCCACGGAACGATGGGAACATTCAATCCCGCTGTGAGTGGGAGGATTTTTGTACCTTTCCCTTCCATGGAGGCTTCTCTTCGCAGCTGAGACATGGGCAAGGCCTTCGCCTTGGGGATCGTGTTTGTTTTTCAGTGGGTGGTTGGGGTGCATCAGGGTCCATTTCTCAAGTACAGATGTCTGTGAGGCAAAGGCTGGATTCTGTAAATACCATTAAGTAATTGATTATTATTGTTGACACCAAGCTGTCATTTTATTGGTTCCCCATAGAAAGCATCTCAGTGGTGTTTGTTAAGATCCATGAGCTTGTCCTTCTTCTTTGAAGGAAGTGAGTTACATTTGCACTTTGATGTGGGCACTGGGCAGAGAAAGGTGCCTAAAATGTCTGGGAGAAATCTGCTGTCAAACCAAAGCAGCAGCAAGCATCTTCTGCAAATCGATTATATGGAATGCGGGTTTAATGTCCAAGTGGCATAAAAAGCCTAAATTCTTTTTTTCAGGGCCAGTTCAGCAACTTAAAGTATGAAACACTCCAGGTACAAAGTAGGGTGATCAACCCTAGCGAAGATCAACCACGGAAGCAAATGAGTCAAAACACAGGAGTATCAGATAATTTTTCATAACGAATGCTGAAGAAGATTTCACTCTGCTTATGAATCTAAGAAAATCAATGATAATATTTTGAGAGTTGTGTTATCAACTGTGACACTCATTTTTCAGGACATTTATAGATTGCTTTCCCAAATCATCCTCAGAAAACCTGTAATTTGCATCTTGGGTCAGCGTTGTTAAGTGCGCTGCTCCGTGTTTTCAGTTGCCTTTTATTGCAGAATTTACTACCATATATATGTTTACTATTTTGAAGTACAAGTAAACAATATCATCAAACCTGACATTTATGTGCCAGTTACTTCATGCAGGAGCTGATGATTTCTGACCGTCTTCAGGAAGGCAGTGGTCTATTAAAAGGTTTTTTCCAGCTGAATTTAAGAATGTCTTCTCAAAAGAAGGCTTTTTCAGAGGGAGTGTAGTTGCTGGTTTTGCACACAAAGGAAAATCCCAGCATCAATTGAAACGCTGTATCTTGCAAAGTCCTCTGAAGGGCTAGGTGTCTACCGGGGGAATAATGTGCCTGAGTTCACCCAGTCACTGCTGTCCTGGGTGGCAACATGTAGCATGAGCTTTATTTACATTTTGGAAAGAGAAGCAGCAGGAGGGTTGTTCCTGACCTGTATTGTCCCTTGTCAAGGACTGAAGATGTGACAGAATCCTGGTGGTCAAGCCATCTTTCAGGAGTCTTGCATTCTTGGTAGGAACACAAAGTTCACGTGAACATCAGAATTAAAATTTTGCCCATTTATGTCAACACACCAAGGTTTTGAATGAATTCTTTAGTTCAAGTGACACTTTGAAGAATTTGCCTCTTATAGTATGAACTGGATTTTCAGTTATTTTTCTAAATATTGATGGTGGTATAACTGTTTAACTTGAACATGGAGTGAGATGTGCCAGATCCTAGTGAAAAAAACAATCCTTTGCACCATAAAAAATTAAAATTTGGGCAGAAACATGCACAATCTAAAACAATAATGTCCCTATTTTAATGCATGTTATTCTAAAATAATCTAGCTATTATGTTTGTCATCCCAAGTCTTTTATAAATAAGTTATCACCTGTATGTGTTTAAGAGTAAAATAGCTTACTTCACTGTATTTTTTGTGTGCTAATGAATTACCAGCAGAAAAATATTAACTCTTCACTTGAGATACAAAATTGAATCAAGTCGAATTTGTCAACAGGAAGAAGGTGGAGAGCGATTATGAGGCTCTTCAGGAACGACTCCGTACGTTGCCTGATAAACTGTCCTACGATATCATGGTATGTACAAGAAAATGGGCTAAAATTTTTAACAGCTCAAGTATCTGCACTGGTGGTGAGATGTTGTTCAGGTTGCCTCGTACTACTTTGTAATGTTACATTTATGATAATAGTTAAACCTTTGCTTTTTTTTCTTTCTCTTCTCTTTGAAATCCGTTATAAATTACAGTGTTACTGACAACTGAGAACTGATGACATAAATGCTAACATAAAACCTGACATGTTTGATATGTAAATCTATTGTATAGAAAACTATAATTGTGACTGAATTACGGTACTTAGTCATTTCCTGAGAAGAAAGTGGACGTAGTATTTCCCGATTCATGGAAATAAGCCCTAGAACATTGATTTTAATGTAAAAAGGTGCTGCTAATTTTTGTTTCACTGATCTTCACATTGCCATAGTGATCTTTTCTGGTGCTTTGAATCTTCCCTAACAACTGCACAGCTCCCTGTGTAAACTTTACCCTGTTGGCTTGCGCTTACCAGCATTTTGACCAAATTGGCTTTTCCCTCTTTCTTTTTTAGCTCCTCCCTTCTCAGGTCCAATTCAAGATAGGTCTTGAGGGGAGGGAAGTTGTTCTGTAAATACCTGGACGGCTCATTTCAGCACAGAGTGCCTGACTACTTTCATCCTTAGCAATCTGGCTCAGCATTTAGAGTTGAGGTGTTAGTAAGGTGCCGTTGGAGTACACTTACCACGTGGGAGAAGCCTGTGTTTCCAGTGCTAATGATTCAGCTCTGGATTTTCTGTGTGTAGCCCATTTACCATGTGTGTGGTACATGATCTAAAACTAAAAGATTGTCTGTTTGAAAGCATAGAGAAGCCCCTATTTTAGAAAAAACAAGATAGGGCTTATTCCTAGTTGAAGCAGCAATGTCAACTCACATCTGTTATTTTAAATGTATATAAATAATTCCTATCCTATTAGCCAAATATTTTCATATGTTTTCAATTTTGCTCTCATAATTTTGAGGGAAGAGTGAGCAGCACATGGTGCAGTCTGCTACTCGAAAACCAAGTTGGGGAGGGTACATGTGCATCAAAAGCACATTCTGCATGGTCTTAATGTCAGGATGCTGCCTGCTGGAGAACTGTTTCAGGCATGGGTACCCTCCTGGATACTGAAGTTGAGGAAGATCCCTTTCCAAGGAAACAGATCCACTAGGCCAAGTGCTCAGCTTCAGCACAAATGGGATGAGAAAGCAAGTGTCTATCCTGAGGAGATGAAGGCAGCGGCAGAGGGATGAAGTAGAAGGAACTGATACAAACTGGCTGAGACAGATCTCTTTAAGAAAGAGAAAACTTGACAGGGACGTTGTTCTTAGCTTTTTGCCACCTTCATTTTAACTTCAGTTTTATTTTGGTGTTCTAATTTCTTTGCAGTTGAAGCCCAAAGGCAGGCAGGCAGGTGGCAGTAGGTCTGAGAGTAAGAGTGCAGGGGGCTGGTGCAGGAGATAGGAGTGAGGGTGGCCAAGGCTCCTCCTCCGCGATAGGACCTGCCCAAGCACTGTCTGCACAGTGTAGGCTGTGGAAGGTGGCTTAGTTCATAAAAACAATGGCCCTTACATTGTAATATGTGTTAAACCGGGGGTTACGTGTTTTAAGGAGCACCTCTTAAAGTTCTGAAATGTGTTTCTCACCAGTGTACTCCTGTAGAAGTATTCTGGGTTTATGCATTGTTCCAGTGCCTGGAGAGTCATTAGAGGACGGGCGTTGCTTGGTGGAGCACTGCTCGAAGGTTGAGGTCTGCGTACCGCTGAATGATAAAGTGAGATGAAGCACAGGCTGAGATCCTGCTAGTAGCCCCACAAACTTACTCTGAGGTTTCTAGGTACTTACTGTGAGCAAGACAGATACTGAGAAAGGCAACTCATCTTTGAGGTGACCATACCTACCTAAGTACTTTAAAAATTTTAGCAAAGCTAAACTTGCTTTTATTGGGAAATGAACATAGTCTGTGTGTAACAAATAGGTAGCTCACCTAAATGATAATATTTTTATTATGGAGGCTTACACATTATGTGCATTTGTTTTCCATGCGGGCATTCAGCTGTACTATAGTTTCATGTTACAGAACAACTTGTCTAGTTAAATACCATTTTTCTGATTTTTCTGATTTTCTGAATACTGAATTCACACGGATCTGGTCATTTGAATATTTATGAAGGGTTAGTCATGAAATGACTTGTAGAATTTTTATTTCTTTAACTCTGTATTTCTCTTCTTTTAAAAAAAACCTAAGACATGAATGACTGTCTAGGTTTTATCTTCATGAGTGATTTTCAGTGATTTCTTCTGTGCCTTTGACAGGTACCCTTTGGTCCTCTTGCCTTCATGCCAGGAAAACTTGTCCACACCAATGAGGTTACTGTTCTGCTTGGGGACAACTGGTTTTCAAAATGCTCGGCAAAGCAGGCTGTTGAGCTGGTTGAGCACAGAAAAAAACGTATGTATGTTTCTTAACATAATTTAATAGTCAAAATTACGAATCTTTGTATTAATATATAAAATCAGTAGGATCTACGCTTCTTTTTTTTGTAAGCTTGCTAACAGAAGTCTCATTCAGATGTAATAGCAGTTTAGCACCTTATTTTCCATCTTTACTTGGTATTTCATTGGATATGTCTAATTTTTTTTTTTTAAGTCTAGCCAGATCTTTTTGTTTTTGTTGATAGATCAGCTTAAGCTACCAAACTTCAGGTTTTGATGTTAGATATTATAACACAATATCAGTCAAGACTTGTTCATTTGTTTTATTATACAGAAAAGTAAAAAGAAACCAAACCAAACTAAAAGCCTGCTTTCACTTTTCTTTGATATGAAAAGTACTGTGTTCTCTTCCAGAAAGTGAACATCTTACTACACTTCTGCTGTTAGTTACCTTATTCCCTATATTCTGTTCACTTGTCTCATCTCTTCTTTCTTTGCTGCCTTGTACTCTGTTTTGCTTTTTTTTTAACTCTGTCCCCAGAATTTTCCAGCTTTCTTCTCCCTCTACACATGCTTTACTCCTGCTTGTTGATTTTTTTCTCACTTGCTGCTCAGCTTCATTTCTGCCTCCTGCTCCTGATGTCCATATCCATTGGTGTTGAGGTATCCACTGGATCTCCCCCGATAAATGCTGCTGGTGTGCACCAGATTCGCCTTACACAGCAGCACATCTCAGAGGCAGATAGGCAATTCCTGCTTTTGTTTCCAGCTCTTTTTAGTTGGCAGTGAGGTCTTGGCTTTAAAGAGCCAGGACCACCAGCAAGTGGTGTGCATGGCGCACTTTGGAAGCTCCTTATGTTAGAAAGAATGAGAGCCTAAAATATTTGATGTAAATGTCAAGGAAGGAAAAGCACGATAAAATGGAAAATAAATTGGTACCTATTAGCCTTTGCTATTTGCTTCAGGTAAGTGTTTGAGTAACTTTTTTTCGGATTGGTTTTACCTGTAATCTGTTTCATTCCTGAATGAGTGCTCACTGCAGTTTTTCCATGTGTGTGTTACAACTACCACAACTATTTACACTGTATTTTTGTTTGAGTTCAGCTATCCATATTGCTGCCCGCAGCAGAATACCGTGGAGGTTCCCAGTATGAATATGGTTTTTTTTCAAGTCTGTGCAAGCGGTATTTGTGTAAGAAAAGATGTTTTCTTATACAAATTCATTTGCTGTATTACTTTAAAATATACCTTTATGAAGAAGAGTGCCAAAAGTATGTAATTTATATTTCACCCATTATCTTTCTTAATCTGGTTCTCCTGACACAACTTTGCAATTTTCTTTCTTACTGAACTGAATCTACATTATTTATTGTGACTCTTGTGAGATCTCAGGTCCATATCCTTTTCCTTGATCATCTGATATTTTTTTCCAGTGCTGCAGAATATTTTTGTCACTGTTACATTCAGTGAAATCATTTGACCTTTGCATAGTAGATGTTTGAACATTAAGTAGTCTGCTGGGAGACACACAATAAATGCAGGATTCTTTCCTTTATGATCTTTTAAATTGCATTTAAAATACAAACTCTGAAATCCTAATTTCTTTTAAACCAAAGTAGTCATTGATGCTGGATATAAACCCTCCATTCAGCTGATAGTTCACTTCAGCTGTGTGATGGCTGCCAGTGGGAGGCTCCAAAACACTGATATTAACTAAAATTTTTTTATTTAAAGGACTATTTTCAGTTTTGGATGATAAAAACCACACTAGTACATATGATTCTGAAAAAAAAAATTCTTTCATAGCTAGACATTTCTCCTTTAAAAAATACAACTGACTTAAATTCTTTCAAACGTTTTCACACTAAATGAGGGCAACTTAGAGGAGAATGTTGGAGACTTTATTAGTTTATTCTAATTAGAGAAAGGGTTATGTATGTGAAAGACCTACAGGGCATTGCTATATAGTGGGAATTGGCCACTTGTGTCACAAATGTGAAAGACTGATGTTTTGCGAGTGTTAGTTTAAGATCTCTTTTGTGTATCACTGTAATGATTTTCAGAGGTATGGCTTCTGGTTTCACTGGCATTTTGTCAGCCTAGGGGCTTCATAGTTTACAGGGTGATGTGTGTTGGGCATTGACATAACACTGACACAACGTGGTTTGATGTTTGGTACATCATCTTTTGGTTTTGGACATAGATTTTGTGAGTAGGTCACACACCCTGGAAAAGAGGGCGTGCTTACTGCAGGGAATTGCACTGCAAGGAGTCCCGAATGTCCGGTGTGCCAGTTGGAAGGTCCTAACACAGCAAAGCTTTTTTTTAAGCACCTGCTTAAGACCAGTGTGTGCTTAAAGGCTTTGATATGGAGGAGTTGGGGGCTGAACAGAGCAGAGAAAGGCTCATGCTGAAACTGCTTCCCAGACATGCAGCTGGCGATATTTGTTGATGGTTTGTTTCTTCAGTGACCTACATCTTTTTATCCAATATTACTCTAATTTAGATTGGTGTTTTTTCCATAACTAGCTGGTCAAATCTGTTCAGATAACCAAAGTAAACTGGTAATGAATGTAGCGCTAGATTCAGTGCTTAACAGAAATTAAGAGTTACAAGGAAATAAATACAAAACACACATTTTCATTGCTTACCATATCGTGTCCTACTCTCCTGAGTTGTGAGGAGTGGGAGAGCATCTGTTCAGGGTTTAAGTTTTCTAGTGGAACTGGCTTAGCTAGAAAAGAGTGAGAGAGTCCTGTAACTCATTCACTTCCAAGTTGTTTCTTGCTGCATGTGGGGAGTTTTCTTTATTGCCTTTGTCTAGTTTTATGTGGGTCTGCCTGTTCAAAACCTCTGGTGAGCAGGAGTTGACCCTGTTTGCCTTTGAGGACACCACTGCCCTAAAAGTTAATGCAGTCAAGGTTCACAGAAAATTTTCTTTACAGTTTGATTCCTTCTCTCTGTGTTGGATGTATACAAGGATGGACAGTATGAGATTGCACGCTTAAGCAGTAATAATACCAGATAAATCAACCAATATCAGTGAGTATAAAGCCTTGGAAGTTAGGGGTAGCAGTAAGAGTGTACTATATATAAAAGCTTCAAATATTACTTAGTACTAATTAGGTCATCCTTTTTGTCTTAGTAGTTTCGTTAAATTTGCTTTTTAAAGGAGAACAGGTAAAAAAATGTTTGTTTCTGTGGAATAGAGAAGTGCCTAGCCACGGCAGATTAATTTCTTGGTTAAAATTTATTTAATTGAGAGGAATAATTGAAGGGTGACTGTATTGGATTTTAAAAGGAAATGCACTTCAACTGACATAGCTGCAGAAAGCCCTTTTTTGGGGATACGTTTTTCTTTGCTTAGCTTTTGATTTAGATGCAAACTGTTCAGCATTGTGATTGGTTGAAATGTATTTGGTAAAATTTGGGACAGTCACTCATGTCAAATGTTACTTTTTCATAAAATATTGATCTTGTCTTCTTGCATATTTGAGTTGCAGTAGATCTTTAATTTGCTGCGCATTTTTGTGACATCCTAGATGTTCAGTTAGTTCCAAAATGGTTAAAACAAATAAATCTAGTGAAGTTTTTAATTATTTTAAATTTGTTGCAGTTTGTTAAGCCAGGTAGTACAGATAATGGGAAACACTTTACACATATGTTTGTGTGCAAAAATGTGAAGAAATAGTGAAGTAGATTAAAGGATATGCACGCCAAATTCCATTATAATAAAAGAAATTAGCTTTTTAAGTATGTCACAGTTTAGCACAACAATAATGCAATTGTAGTTTTTTCTCTTACAATTATCTTGCTTAAGGTACTTCATAATATTTCTGTTCTCCTCAAGGCAAGACCGTATTGTCTCCGAATTCAAAGAGGGAATAAAGATTCTTTTTTGTGAATATGGGATTATATCTTTTACGTGTTTGTGATGATATAAATTACATTTTTTCTCTATATCAGTAATCGCATTAATTCTTTAAGATGGGAAATTTTTCATTACAATAGTCCCTGTGGTAGTTACTATAGAAAGAAATTAAATAGATTTTTCTTGTAAATATTTGTGGATTAATTCAGTACGCTAGGTATTCCAAGTGTCTAAACACTTTAAAAGGTGGGAAATTGAACCATGCACACAGAACTAGGAGTGGTTTTATTATGTTAAAAATTTATCAGATAAAAAAAAACTCACTTAAAGGAGAATTGTTGAACTACTTAGCAATTGTGCCTTCAGTATATGTAAGAATACCCTTGCAGTGTCATGCTGCAAATGAATTCATGAAATGAAAATACTGATTACATTAACATACAGTATTGTGATATTACCCAGTTGTAAATTGCAGTATGTAACCTTTAATACAAATATTTGTGTCAATCAAAATTGACCGATAGCTTAGTATACAGGGTTTAAAAGATACCATTGTTTTTAATAAATAAGATGATCCAGGCGGATGAGGACCAGTTTGAATTTGTTCCTTATCAGCATTTCCAGAATAAAGGATATTGTCTCCAAAATACATGATAGGAAGGCTTGCCATTTCCCATCTGTGAATGAGTGAGGCCTTTAGAGGTTTTAATATTTCATCCAAGGGTAAAAATAACTTCTCTTATATTCTAAAGGATGTAACACAAACTTGCCTTCTCACTTTTTTTTGGAGAAAAGAACAAAAAGTGCAGACAGTCTTATAAAAATACTTAAATGTTGCTTTTCTTTATTAAGGAAAAAAAGAAATAATTTTTTTCCGCTCTTTTTCTGCATGCTGGAGAATTTTTTTTCACTGTGCTTTTGAACACTTTTTCTACCATTTTTTGTGGTTATCACTTCTTAGTTTGATAACCTCCATCAGTTCCTTCCTTACCCTTGTTAAGTTAGGAGCTGATTCGGTGGAGTGCTAAGTGCTCTAAATTTGCTCTGCAGTTCCCAGGAGGTGTGTGGTTTCTCACAGGACCTCAGTCTTGGTATTTTAACCGGAACACAGTGGAAGAAAGCAAGGAGAATAGACTCCGATCTGTGAGTTACATATTGTGATTCAGAGAAGCCCAACCTTTTTATAATTCTTACTGGGCGACAGAGGAGGTGTCTGAATGCCACCCTCCTTCATTTAGGGGGAATGTAACTGTATTCATATAATTGTAGAAACTACATAGGTGTGTGAACCGAAAAGAGAAATGCATTCCACTTACTTAGTGTTCCTAAAGCCAAATCATCTGTAGAAATTTTTGCAGAAGAAAATCCAAATTACGTTGGTTTTGATACCAAGGGAACACAGAAAACAGAATGAAGGTTGTCTTTAAAAAGCACAAAGCTGGTGCACAAAGGGTTGCATTGCATTTTAAAGAACTAGTGAAGTTGCAGTTACAAAGAATGAATTTACTTATGTTGTTGTAAGCACAGAGAGCTTAAATCCATATACACAAAAAGCAATTGGGATTCTCTTTTGAATCTTAAAACAAATGCATCTCTAGAAAAATGAACAGAAAAGGACAGAAAACCAGAGAAGGGTGTTTTGAAAAGCTCTTGGACACCATTTTCTGCAGAACTGCAGATCTTACTTGTTTTAAGTAACCTGTGAGTTTGTGGGAAAGTTATTGGCTAAAAACATACTTTGTTTCAGATTAAATATATATTTATTGAAATACAGTTAAAAATCCTCAGGTGATTGATCTACTTATGCAGACCCTTAAAAGCAAGAAATTAAGTAAAGCTCTTGAAATAGCGTGCCATAACTCAACCCATTAGTAGTACTTGTAACTGTACTGGAACGCTGTACTTTTGCAGGGGAATACCTTCCACCTCCAAAGAGTTCTGGAGTGGAGTATGTGCATTAGACTGCATGATACTTTACCTCCAGCCCCAGCAATGGTAACATGCTCCATTAGCAGACTGCATGATAGGTGTCCTTGTTTTGTTCAGGGGTCAGTCACACGTGCTAGAAATTGCTGATCAAAGATGTTACATGCAAAATTCTGCTCTGTGGTTCCCCCACGTAACTTCCCCTCTACACCTGCAATGGGATGGTGGCAGCCCAGCATTGCTGTGGTGGAGAGTGTGGACTGCTGAGGTACTGCCTTCAGGAGCGTGTGCTCGGCTCTCGCTCTGGAGCAACCGAGTCACTGTCAGGAGTTGAGGTAGGTCGTTGTTCCCTGGATTGTATAAACACTCTATGTATATATAACCATCTCAAGACTGGTTGTGTTCTACTTGAGAAACTGTGTTAGACAATGAAGAGATCTTGAATTCTCAACTGTATACAGAATTCTTTGTTAGGCTTCATCGAAAATTTCTGTCCAGTCACCTATCCTCAAAGGAGGTAATTTCCTAACTTTCCAGTCTTCTTCTGTGTTATATCCATGAGACTCCCCCAAAGACTAACTGAACTAGCAAGGTAGACCAGGCTTCAGCTTCTCAGCTTGTCCTGTTTCACAGAGTCTGACTTTTCAAAATAGATCAAACTGTTCTCACTATTCTTGTCTGTTCTTACTATTTAAATCCCGGTGTAACACACAGTTTCCAGAAGTAACTAAAATAATGTCTGTGATTCCCCAAATCCTTATAGACAACACTCCAAGGACATTAATGTCAAACTCAGATAATTAAAATTTGTATCCAGCCAAGCTAATTAACCCATTAAAGCCAAAACGCATAGATGAGAATTTGTGTCAGTTTGGCATTAGTTGTCATGTCTTGTAAAATCTGGCTTCAGTGGACTTCATTTCAACAATATGAAATGTGTTCCCCAATTATTTTTTTCCTCTACCAGTGTATATGTAGCTGCTTCTTAAAAATGGCTAATCATGGTGTAAGGAAATCCAGTCAAGTCCTTTCAGACTAAAAAGGGATCTGGGAAAGAATGATCTAAATGTAAAGAAATCCCACTGCCTCTAAGTATTCAGAGGTTGCTTTGCGGAGGAAATCTACGTACCCTGATTTCTGACTCAAATACCTTTTCCTTTTGGTGGTCCTGGAAAACAGTCCTGGAGACTATGGCTTGTGTGTGGTGCTGAACTGCCTTTCCAAGTGCTTTAGCTGAGCCATGTAAATAGGAACTACTTGGGTTCACCTGAAAGCCATGTCAGACTTTTCTCAGATTATTGGATGTGACAAAGTTGGACAACAGCCTCTGGTTCAATCCGTCTTAAAAGGCTCTAAGAAGCTTAAACCGCAGGGTAGTAAGAGGAGGAGACTATGGAGCCTCTCTTACTCTACTGCTATTTTTCTGGGGGTCTCAATGAATACAAAACCCCCGCAGTTTGTGAAGTGAATTGTTTCTCGCTAGATAAGGTGCATTTTAAAACTCAGTGAAAGATGCAGGAGGCTTTTATGATGCACGGTGGCAAGTTGAAAACACAAACCCCTGAGCTTCCCCTGCAGTTAGGTGCACGAGCCCTTTTCCAGGAGACCCCTTCTTCGCTGAGGGGCCTGGCCATGGGGAGGTCTCTCCTTTGGCCGACTGGGAGACCCGGCTTTCTGCTGGCAGGGCAGGCACAAGCGACCCTGCGGGCTGACCGGGGACTTGGGGACAGAGTGTCGTGGTAATCCCAGCTGTCTGCTGATGTGCTGTGTGGCCCGGGGCAAATCACTTACACTGCCTGTTTCTTCATCTGTAAAATAGGAGAGAATAATACTTGCCTCCCTTACAGAGTGCTGGGCAGATTAGTTAATGCTTGTACAGCATTTTAGAGTGAAACGTGTGTAACTGCGCAGTATCCTCACCTAACGGAGCAAACCAATGCACTCCCACCCAGAAAGCAGCATGGCAAGCTGGTGCTCCAGAAGCAGTGTAACCTAGATGACTGTTGAACAAAGGTTAGATATGAAGGCAATGACTGAGACACTCATGGTGTTGAAGAAACAGTTGAGTGTCCCATTTACTAGGAATGTAAAATGAAAGCCTGAGGAAAATTGGTCTCAAGCTAGACATTTATGTATAATGAGACTACCTTCCAGGGCTGAAAGCACAGACAGGAGCATTTTGTATGGAAACTGTCACCACCTCTCTTTGATTTGGACTTTGGAGGGTGCATTTTACACCAAAAAAAGCTGTGGACAGTGTTGATAGGAATTAACTGAAGAATAAAAGCTGCATGTTGAGAGGTGATCACTGCTCTGTCCGACGGAGGACGAGGCGGCTCTTGAAGGAGTTGTGTAAGGGGAGTAGGACCCTGATTGTGCATGGAAGGAGATGTGTCCTCTGGAGGGTGTGCGTTGGCACTGCTTGAGGTGTCGAGGACTTTTTGGAAATAATGTTTCATCCAGTAGGAAATGCAAATGCAGAGCATTTTTCAGGGGAGGATCTTAAGCTGCTTCTTAGAAACAGCTTAACTAATGGAGGTGACTGCACATTTGACACACAGGTTATTGTTTGGTTTAAAGGCTAATGCTTTTGAAATACCCCGAAAGTCTGAGCTGTTTTCCTGCTTCTTGTTGGAAAGGAGGGATGTTTGCTTGAGTAGCCTGTTCCAAAATGCATCATTTTCTTTCTAAAGTATTTACTGGAAGTAATATATTTTAAGGAATTGTATTTGATACACTGTGAAATATCAACAGGGAAAAAACCGCACAATACTGAATCTGTTAAAGTTAGGATGAGAATAATCTCACACGCTTGGTGGTGGTTGTGTTTTGCCTTGACTGTTTCATGCATAATTCCCTCTTCTGCATGTGCAGAGGGGGAGGAGGGGTCTGAACCTGTTTGTAGAAGTCTGAGTCACTAAGTACATTCTATTTTATAACTACAACTACAAACTCATTTTGTCTACTTAAGTGCATTTTGTAATAATTTTGTGATTATTAATGTATTTTCACACATCCTTATCTGAAAGGCCTGTTGTTACAATAAATGCAATCTCTGAAACATGTACAATTGCATGTCCTAGGCAGAAAACCGTATGGGGAGTAGCTCTGTATGTACCTGAAACTTTTTGGGATTAGCACCCAGACCAGAGAGATACTTAAATACTAAAGTTAACGGGCAAAAGGAGAGTTAAAGAATACTGAGAAAATTCTTTGAAAATAGTTTTTCAACTAGAGTATTTCGTGGTTACGTTTTCCCTCATTACACGTTCCTGTCTGTAAAATGGGAATGGCAGGGTGCTCTGCCATACTGGTATGGCATGAAAATAAATAATTTAAGGAGCATAAGGTTTTTAACATGCCACAGTACTGGTGATCGAGTAAGAATCGCAGAGAGAGGCAGTGCTGAGGAAGGAGCTAGCTAGGTTCATGAAATGAGTTACTGCTTCAGGAAGTTTCTTGGAGTGTGACTTTGCTGATCCCATGGTAGAGAGGATCTCTTTGCCTCCCTCATGCTATTGTATGAGTCATCTTCTTCTATTACTTTAATGATTCCAAAAAAGAATTTAAAAAAGAAAATCAGCTTACTTCTTCACAAAGGCTTTTCGCTCCTTCAGGGTATATAGGACCAGTAGGTGCAAGGTCTTAGAGATCCTCTGTTGAAACTAATTTATGTAGTAAGTCTTCCCTCCTGAAAATTTGCATTTGTATTAGTTTTGAGTTGAACAAAGAGTGCAAGTCTATTAATATTATTAGTATAAGGCTTTAATTGTGCCCTCTTTCCCCCAGTTCTTAAGTCTTCGCAAAACTGTGTTTCCTTTTCAGGCAGTTATGACCTTCTTCTTTTGCAAATTAGTTTGTTTTTTATGATAACTTTAAGGTAAAAGTGAAACTTAAGTTTTTAATATTTTATAAAATGCTGTTGAAAGGATTCATTATTTAATTGGCACAAGGGGATATAGAAAGCAACGTCTCAAATGAACTACTGTGTGAGAACTGGGTAGTTCT
>CM020040.1:9436848-9516848 GCA_009769605.1 Bucorvus abyssinicus
ATCCCATTGTAAGGGAGTTAATACAGCAGCAAGCTGTGGGTGCTGGGCAACCTTTGTGCAGCATTATTGTATCTTAAACTTTCATCATCATGAAATCATCTTAATTTTAGCTGAAAATCTGTAAGTGATAATTATGTATGTTTTCTGTCGGTGCCAGTTTGTACTGAGATTGAGAGAGGAGTACTGAAAGAACAACTGGGCATCTATTTTGAGGCAGCCTGGGCTTCATCAGCCTGGGAATTGGTTCTGATCATGTGGAAATGGGCTGTATCTCTGAGGAAGACAAAAACAAGAATTGTGAGCATCTCACTAGTTTACTGCTGACTCTCCATTTTTCTGGATTTTAATATTTCTTTCTTTTTGTTGTTAGAGTATGAAGTGCGTATGGTGGTGCTTTTCAGTAACAGTGAGTGAGCACAGTGGGTGTGGAGCAGCAAGTGGTTATCCTCTGTTGTCTTTGAGATCTGACCTGGTTTCCTAACTGACAGAAGTTTTGTTAGAATTAGGAGGGAAGACCACTGGCATGTTGAAGCGCTTGCTGGTGTTCAGGAAGCCATGTGCTTACCTTGGTGGTCAAGTCAGTGGTTAATCCTGAAGGTTAACAAAGGAATTGGGAGGGCACAATCTGAAAAAATCAAACTGCAATAGATTGTTAACTAATCCTTCCAAATTTTCTTTATTCATTTTGTAATTATACGAAATGAAATTCTCACGAGCTACTCTGCTTGCTTGGCTTACCTCAATTTATATTCAGTTCTCAATAAAATATGTTTCAGCCTTTTCTTAACGATATGATGAAAAATGCTATCCTGTGGAAGAGTAGGGGACACACATTCCAACGTCACTTACGGTCATCTGCTTGCTTTTTAATGTTGCCGTTGAATTTGTATTTAACTCAGGATTAAGTACAAGCTGAAGTATTTGAATAGAATGTCTATAATGCATGAGTTCTTAAAATTTTAAAAAATGACCACACAGTTGTTGCATAGAAAGAGATTTTAAAACTTGAAGGATGCGGTATAAGGGATACATTTTGTTACTGTTGATTAGATGCACAAAGCGGCGTTTCCTAAAGACCCATAGAAATACTGGAGTCCCAGTGTACAGGCAAAATGTTGGGTGTATTTGTGGCAGTGATGGAAGGGGAAGGGTCTTCACTCCTGTGAAGAGGTGCAGGTGCTGTGTGGGGGGTGCTGATGGGCAGAGAGCGGGGAACTTCCCTGGGGAACCTGCCTGGGACTGCGCTGAAACAGGCAGTGCCCCTGGGAGCAGCCCGTCTCCGGCAGAAGGGGTTAAAGAAGCAGTCCTGCCCTTCACGCAGACAGGCCGAAGGCATTAGTATTGTTGGCAGGCAGTTTGTTCCCTGTGTGCTAGACAGCACTCAAAGAGTGAAAGGTATTCCCCATCCTCACTGGATGCACCACTTTACTAGGGAGCAAAGCTTTTAAATGCCAGCAAGGACTTGTTGGTGACTACCATTTACTCACAAGTGTATATCTCAGGTCACCTCGGAAGCTTTAAAGGTTTAAATAAATATATTTATTATTTCTGAAAGGCAGTGTTTTGTACGATTTTCAGAGTGGGTCTTTTTCACCAAAATAAGTGGTTCGTAAGGGCTGGATTTTGATCAGATTTTCCAGATTACCCTGGAGATAATTTTTAATGATCTTAATTGTAAATTAAAAAAAAAAAATACAGCCCAAACCAAAAAGACTCTGCTCTTTAAATACAGGTGACTTTGTCCAAAATGAGCTAAAGTACAAACTAGCTTTGTTTTCCCAGTTAATAAAATGTGCTCTTAATGGGATGGTGAGCAAATGTCACATTCACATGTTGGTGAGCACATCAGACTCTACTGTTTGGCACAAGAGGTAAAAAAAACCCCACATTGTAATAAAACTGTCATAGGATCAGTGTCTCCTGCTTTGTAAATAAACATCTCTGCTTTGCAGTGGTATTTCTGTAACATCCGGAGACTGTTATCCTGTGCTGGTGCTCTGGTTCATTGACAGTTTGACTTAAACAGTTAAACAATAATTTTAAATGGAAAATGTTCTGCCCATATTCCTTAATCCCTTTGTGTGGGTTCCTCCCCCCACCCCCACCATGTTTTTGTTGGTTTTTTCATCAATTGCTTTAGTAATTGCATCTTACTTTTTGTTGCACAGGAAAACACCGAACTGCTCACAAACCTCATTCAAAGCCAAAAGTATCAAACGTTTTCGAGGTAGATTTTCCAGCAAATGGAAGTGATGCAGAATCAACGGGCCGTTTTCAGTCGGAGGAGGAACTGTGGGCCCGCTTGGAAGAGCTCGAGAGACAAGAAGAGATACTTGGTGAACTTGACAGGTACAGTGCTGCTGTGGCAGTCAGGTTTGGAGTTCCGAAAGCGATAGGTGTGTCATTCTGTTTGTACGCAAAGGATCACACCGTAAGTGCAAATAGTGAGTAGACTGATGCAATTGAAATTACAATAGATGGAAGAAGGGTAGAACGTGAACAAAGTGTGCGCTGCAAGGCCAGAGGTGCTAAAATCTGCCTCTCTGCAGCCATGAAGTCCAGCATTATAGTATTTTTTCTTTAAGACGATAAAAAGGGGGAAGTAAAATCCATTTCCCACAGGCTAGGAAAATCCATCGTTTACAATGTAGGAGTTACACATTTAGTGTTTAATGACATCCTTAGATCTATTCTGATCCTAAGGCAATACATATGTCATGAGCCAGAATGTTACAGTTTTGGCATTTCCAGTTGACATGGAAAGGACATAGTCATTCTTGTAAAGAGTATAAAAAAGTTTACACAATCTGGCTAAAATTATACTACCTGGGCATAGAAAATTCTATATGGGCTTGTTCATTATTTTGTATGCCTGTGTCTCTCAGGAGTATGAATTGCCTCAGTTCACTTAGATATTTTTCATTTCATAGGATGCCTGATACAGCTGAGACAAATGGAGAAGATACAACCTCCTCTGAAGAGGAGAAAGACGATAAGAAGGGAGATCTGAATGGGACATATAGAGCAGAGGACTGTATTATTCAGGGCAACTTCCATAAAGAAGTAACAAATCCAGACTTGTTTGGTGTCCAAGTTAATGGCTCTACTTACTATCACAGTGATGATGAAGATGACATAGATGTTGGAGATAACTCTGTTCCAACTATTTTTTTCTCTCACACTGTTGAACCTAAAAGGGTTTGTACTTTATTATTTTTATCTTTCTCTCAAGAGATTGCATAAGACATATATACTGTATCTAAAATAGACAATTCTAGATAATATAGGTAATGTAGAGTGTTAACTGTAGGTGACGTGTGGATTTTTTTCTAATGCTTGAAACTCACTTTTTAAATCCTGCAGTTTCAAATATGGTATTAAAAAAAATAATCTTCAAATGAATACCTTGCTGTTCTGGCTTCTGGCTGTTGTAAAAGGTTCTATCCTGTCTCGGAGTTTTGAATAAGCAGATTATAAGTCATATATTATGTGCAAAATCTGTGCACATTAGTGCAAAGAAATGCCCCAGCTTAGTGCAAGAGGTAAAGAATGAACAGTTCCCACTATGAAGGTAACCATTCATACATTGGTTTTACTTACCTACGCTTCGTAGTCCCCAACTGCTTGGAGAGGAGGATGTCAGAAGTCAGTTGATCTGCAGCCTGTTGATTGTTGATTTTATGGTCTAGACCATCATTTGTGTTCAATTTTCAGGTAAGAATAAACACAGGAAAAAATACTACTTTGAAATTCAGTGAAAAGAAAGAAGAGGCCAAGCGTAAAAGGAAGAACAGCAATGGCAATGGCCATGCAACTCCAGAACTGCCTAACATCAAGACCCCAGCAGACATTTACCGGTGTGTAATTTACAGCTTTGGCGCGTGAGCCTTCCCCTTAGCAGACCTGCTCTTTTCATTTCTGTTCATGTATAATATGAAACCGAGCCTACTGCTTCCTGAAAGAAACAGCTTGAACTGGATTTACTACTTAAAAATGAAAGTTTCTGGCTTCTGCATGGTTGTCAGGTCATCATAACCCTAAAACATTTCTGAGCTAAAATTTCCTTTTCCAAGTAGCAATTCATCATTCTTCTACTTTTTCAGAGCTTCTTAAATTGAGGTAAATTTGCCAGTACGTATCATCTGCATAACTGAATACAGCAGTTATGTATTCTGGTTAATTCCATGTCATTCGATCCTGTTTGTTTTCAAATGTAACTGACCAGATCTATCACTTGTAACACTCCTCCTTTCCCAGTCACTAACTGCTGTTTTTTTTCTCTTCCTTCCAGTACCTTCAGAATATACTCAGGTCTTTGTTTGCATAGTTTCTCTCGCATTTTCTCTCCCTGCCTTTAGTCCATCACTGTCTCTATTCTCCGTAAAAAGAAGTGCTCACCTGTAGAATACCCACACTTCAAGAGACCGAGAAACAGTGTTGGACTTAGAGGACTATATAAAACACTAAACTAAGGTGACGGGAGAGTTAAAAGAAGTATTTAGGTTTGTAAAGATGAACACAGACACCTGTTAGATCAGTTGATTAAGTCCTTGTGAAAATCACACTGCCTTTGTGTGTTGGTGTATTCAGGCACCTAAATACCTTAAAAAATGTGTTACAAAGTGTGAAAAGTTTAAACTCGCCCTGTAGTTGTGGTTGCTGGGGCTGAAGATGAGGTAGAAGATCTTTGGAGCTCTCCCTGAGCTCTGCAAAGGAATTCCATCTTCTGTAGTGATATGCAAGTGTTCCCACGAGTGCCTGATGAATGAAGCTGTTTAGAAGCAAGTAACACCCTTAAAACTCATCCAGTCACTGGGCTCCTCCTTTATGAGTTTGATAAAATTGGCACTGTTTTCTAATGCCGTTCTTTCTCCTCCACCCACCCTTGACTTCTTTAAGTCGTGGAGATGGAGTACAAACTGTAGGAAGAGGCCTCTCTCTCAGTTTACGATCTGTTAATACTTGAAAAGTGTCTTCATGTTGAGCTGATCTTAAAAGCTGATTTTAAATTTTTTTTCCTTTTATTTTTGTAAACTGAAAGCAGAATGGCACTTGTCAGGGAAAAGCTTCGTCCTTTCCATGTGCAATGAATGTTTCAAGTATTTGTTTTCATATTCTACATTTGACAAGGACTTCATTCTAGAAAACCTTCCATCATCGTGATCTTCTGTTTCCTTTTACAGAAATAACCCTGACAATTGTTTAGTTTACCTTTTTTCTAACTTCTTGTAACTCACACTATTCTAGTTTCTAACACTTTTCAAAGAGCTATACATTTTCTGCTGAAAGAGTTTACCAACTTAATGCTTGAATAAAGGGCATAACAGTGTTTGCTCTGCAGAATTGATTCTTGTGCGTTGGTAAATAAAATTTCTCTAAAGGTACGGTATTGTAATTCTGCAGTGAAAAAGTTGGAAAAGCACATCATAATTAATTTGTTCAAAAGACAAAGCGAGATCACGGTAAATTTGTCATCTGATCCAGAAATGGTTTATTAAAGCTAGCATTTTCCTTTATAGAGTCTTTGTTGATGTTGTGAATGGAGAGTATGTCCCTCGTAAATCAATTTTGAAGTCTCGAAGCAGAGAGAACAGTGTTTGTAGCGATACCAGTGAGAACAGTGCTGCTGAGTTTGATGACAGACGAGGAGTTCAGAGGAGTATTAGCTGTGATGAAGCTACTCAGAGTGACAACAGTGAAGGCATACTGGAGGAAGAGGAGGAGGAGGGGCAGCAACTACCGAAAAAGCTTCCTCCCTCTTCAGGGACAACTGAGGTACAGTTTTTAATTAATTATTGATTGTTGGCAGGGATGAAAACGAGAAATCTCATGACCCTAGTTGCCTATATCATCAGTTTGATTTCTTTAAAATAATTTTCTAACTCCTACATACTTTGCTTCAGAAGGACATTATCAGGTCCAGCTTCTGTCATACACATCCGAGGGGCAGAGGGGAGGGGAAGAGTCAGATGGCTTCACCGAGACCTGAAGCTCCTCCGTAAAGATCTGACAAAGTAGTCACTTGCCAGTGTTACTGAAACCAGTGTCATGTCTACTCAGGCATCCTGAAAATTTCACTGCAGGATGTACAGCAGGATTAAAAAAAAAAAACAAACCAAAGCGAAAAACCTGTGCTTCATGGTTGCTGAGAGGGGAGAGTTGGTTCACTGTAACCTGTATCGCACAGCCACTAGACAGCTAGTTACCAGGGGGTGTTTTTAAGTTTTAAAATGCACAAATATCAGCTAAATTATTATTTGGACTTGCCAAAGGCAGAGGAATTGTCTTGTGGAAGGAAACATTACGCCTCTACTCATCTTTATCCAGAATAGGGCCGTTAGTGATCCCAAGCAAATCTATTTTCTCACGTTTGGGAAGTTCAGGGCTTCATCGTAACAGAAAGAGACTGTACAACATAAGGGAGAACGTACAGCCGCTCGGTGACTGGAGGAGTACAAGAAGTTAATGTAGCCGTGGCTCTCTTCGTTTTTATTCTGGAAGAACTTACACTGATTTTTTCACACTAGATGAAACTGGATTTTCAGTAGTTCCCAGTGCAATGAGCAAGTTCAGTGAAAACACTATTTTTAGAAGACTTACTGTTTACAAGAAAGGAATTCCTCTTAAAGGCTATTGTTCATCATCATTTTTCATACAAACAGCTACAGACAAATCCAGGCAGGATGTGAAGATTCATGGTGGAAGGTCCATCTGTAGAGTGAGCACTTCATGTTGAATGCTTCCTGGATTATATTTGCTATATTTTTATAAAACATCCAAGTACTTTCGATGTTACCCATTAGTCTATTTTCTGAATATGGCACAATTATTCTCTACAATATAATGTGTTTTCTAGGTAACTGAAGGAGGACGAGTGAAACACTCTAGTTAGACACGCCTTCTAAAGGTGGTTGTTTTGATTTTGGTTGGTTTGGTGGGTGTTTGAAACACGTTATTTCTCCACTGCCATTTACAACACACTAACTTTTTTTCCATTTTGTTTCTAATTTTATCACAATCTTAGGTTGTATTTTGCTTACCTGTTTTTGAAATGTTGTTAGAACAAGGCAGTTGTGTACAGGCACGGCTTTAGGCATACTTTGGCTATTGGAGCAGAAAACAAAAAACCTCTGCAGGTCCTGCAGGAAAAGAATGGCTGGTTTGTTTTGCTTTGTTTTTCTTGGTAACTGAGTTATGAAAAAGCAGAACTAAGCATAGTTAATAAATCTGGTGTGCATTCCTTGTGCCCAGTATGAGCATCAAACCTTGGATGTAAACTGCTTCCCCTTGTCCCGAGGCATTCTGAATTTTCTGTTTTCAATACATAGTAGGATGATTTGTTCTTAAATATGTTATGAAAAGTAGTTCTGAGTTGCTTTTTTTCCAATGGTTTCCAAGAATCGTGGTCATTTCTTAGCAAAATTAAAAAGGATTAAATCATATAATCGCCTGCTTATAAATTACAATTTTTAAACATGAAATGTTTTTATTAGACCTTTTATAGAGAGAAATAGTTGGAAGCAAGTTTGCTGTTCTCTTAAGTATAAATTGATTTCACTATTTTTTGATCATATTTGGTAAGGAGAACAGAAACAAAACGTGCTTGCCAGTTTGTATGCAGTGTGTCAGCTTGATGCAATTAGAAGATACTAAGTCATAAAGCATGACGTATGATGGAAATGCTGACATACTCCGACTTTGCAAAACCTGTCCATTTCTTATCCAAAATGAAACTATATATTACATCAGCTGTTTTGTTTCTTGAGCACGTGTCAGTGAGGAAGCAAATTTTTAGATCGTTTATGCAGTAGGAAGGAGATTAAGTAGTACTTTTAAGACACTGTCTTTCATTCAGTCATCTTTGAACAAGCTGTATTTTGAGGTTAATTACGATTTGGTTACTTATGCAAGGAACAATCATTGATTTAAAGATATTTCTTTACTTTTGATTAAAAGAAATAACAATCCTAATCAGGCTAATATAGGGTAATGACCTTATGGGCATAGCTTCACATTTGCATTTTATTAGCTCATTCTGAGTATTCTCTTCTGTCGTAGGCATTTTCCGGAACTGTTATAGAAAAGGAGCCTTTGTCTCCCTCCATAATACCATACCCAGTCATCGCTCACCCAGTCCTGCCTACCATTCTGGAGCGAAAATCAGAGGAAGTTTTGTCCGAAGCATCAGAAGAAACTACAAAGAGGATTTCAAAATTCAAAGCTGCCAGAATGCAGCAGACAAGCTAGGTCCTGCCTCGCCAGCTGAAGCCGGGGCACTCATGCCTGCTGTCGTGTTCCTGGAGGTTATGTAAAATTGCAGGTGTTAACACCTAGCTAGCTAAAAGGGTTTCCTATGTTAATTTGGCATCAGTTCTTTTAAACATTTATTTGCTACATTTAAAAAAAAAGGTTCAGTGTTTGAACACTTGAGTATTATTCTTCTGTCGATTTCCCTGTGTGCTGTCACCACCTTTGTATATGTTTGCCTTACAAGAGCAGCACTTGGGTTCTTTCTCAAAAACTGTTCCTTACATAGATTTTTTTTTTTTTTTTCTGTTTAAACCTAAATACAGGCAGTTTTGTGCCAGCTGTGATGTTCTACATACCATATGGACCATTTTAAGGAAACTTTTCACATTTCAAATAGATTCACCAATTATATTGCAGTACTTGCTTTAGCGTTTTAAGACACACTTGTATTCACATTGCTGTAGGTTTTGGAACTAGGTGTCTGCTAAAAGTTTTTTTCCTTCTTTCAAACCTCTCTGATATCTCACTGTACAGGTCTATAAAACGCTAGGTTCATGTACATTGCAGGGAAGTTTCTTTGATGGAAAAGGGTATTTTGTAAAATTAAATTTTCAGTAAAAAAGCTGTGAAAGTTGTGTGTGTTTTGTTGCTTTACTGCTAATTTGGAAACAACACGGGTTTTTATTCTGAACTTGCATTTCTAGCTTGAAGTGTTTACTACCACATGGACATGAAAGCAGTCCATTCTCTTCTGCCATTGTGTTTTAACCCCCTGCTAATGAATGTCCATGGAAATTGAATGCTCTTAAGGAGAGAAGCATAAACTCGGACTCTGATTACAAAATCTCCTAGTTCTTTTGTATACTCAGAAAACATTGTAATTGTCTTGGGTATGCCCAGAGGGAGTCGGCACTAAGGAAAAATGTCTTAATGCTTCAACTTTTATTTCAAACCGCAACAGCACTGCAGCACTCGGGGTACAGTCTTGTGTGTCCTTCTCTTGACTGAGAGCAATCCTGGAGGAATGGGAAGAGGCCCTGCCCAACAGCTCCTTCCTGTCTTCTTCCCATCCCCTCCCTTGTGCCAACACAGCTTTTGTTGAGGCCATCCCTTGAATGACAGACCTGGAAACTGCTTGGTTTGGGGTTTATTTTTTTGTTCAATAGTTGTATGTGGTTTTTGAAGCTAGTGGATGTCCTAATCTCTTCCTCAGCTACCAGCACAGTTAAGAGGGGGAATGTGTTGAGCAAGGACAAGGGAAAACATTGGCAGAGGACATGGGGAGCTGGAGTACCTTAAGCTGATGTTACTCTCTGGCTGGTGTCATGAAACCACAGCCTAAGAAGAGAGGCAGAAAGACTCGGGAGGTGTAAGGAAGGATTTGCTTTTGGCTGCAGTTCTGTGGCTTTGTAAGGATGCGGCCTGAGAGCCACCAGCATCTGGTTTTCCAAACCTTGGCCATCCATGAACAGGGCGTTAGCTAATGCCGTTTCCTCACCTTCCCTTAAAATAACTGTGCCTTGAGCTCGTACCCTGGGCTCTCAGGTCACAGCAGGTTAGCTCATAGTGCTACTTCATGCAGTGAAACAATCACCAGCTACCCCCATTTCAACACTTTATTTCTCTCTGTGCTTAAAAGAGAGGTGGAGGCATTGGGACTTCTTTGTCTAAGGTGACTTTTAAAAAGGCTGCACTCCATCTAGCTCTGATGTGCTCTGCTGTGTGTTTGAGAAGGTGGTGCAGTTTCCCGGGCAGGAAATGCTGGCCAAGTTGTGTGGCAGCAGGAGGCCAAGAAGTGACCGATCACTGGGGTCCCTGCCTTGGGGAGTAGCCCACCAAAGCCACAGGACTCTGTTTTCCCTGCAATATGGAGCACGTTGTGTTTTGCTGAAAGAAAAACTGAAGGGAAAGTTGTGCAGCCCTCCTCTGTGCCCGAAGCTCGCCGGCTGGGAGGGGGCCACCTCTGTTTTAAGCAGATCCTGAGAAACACGTTGGAAGTGTTAATGATTAACTTGATACATGCTCAAATGCGGATTTTTTTTTTTTAAAGCATATTGCATTTGTACTAAAATAAGCCATCAATGCCAGTCCACCCTCTATTCACGGCTAAATATTTAAAGGAGGTTATTTATAGCTTCTTTAATGAATTCTTGGCTAAACAAAATGAAATTATGTCCTAGAAAAGTAGAAGCTATTTTGTAACCAGAACAGTGCAACTGTAAAATATAGTTCCATGAATATGTATTTTAAATAACAAGGGGTTGAGATCCAAGACTACCAGACATGGGTAATTAGAGGGGAAAGGAGAGAAAGAGAGAGAGAGGAACCCCTTTAAAAAGATTTATTTAGATATCTTCTGAAATACTTCCCACTTCTAGTTACTTCAACAAAAACAAATGCCCCTTGTCACCACAGATAAGTTTCAAATCAAAATTCTTCACTTGTTTTCTTTTTTCCCTCCGCTTTTTTCAATCCCTGCTCACGGGAAAATGTGGGATGAATGCACCTTGGTTTTTAATGAATTACGGCCTCAGTTCAGGGAAGCATCCTCACTCAAGAATGCACTTTGGCATGTGCTTATGTCTCAGAGACTTTGCAAGCAAGAATGGTTTTAACCACATGCTTAAAACTAAGCACATGAGTGTTTTCCCTAATAGGGCGCCTGAATACAGCTGTGCCCTTTCTGCAGTGTAGGTACTTGTCAGAGGGTTTGCAGGCTGGAACCTTCATCCTTCATCTTTGGTCTCTTCAGGTGGGCTTTACCAGTAGATTCACTGTGCAGTGCCTGTAGCAAGAAGAAACAGCTGTAGGATTTCTGGAGAATGTTTGCAAATGCTGAACAAAAAAAATCTACTAAAGCAGATAAAAACATAGACAGCTGCCCCCCCAAAAAAATGGTCACGTGAAGGCCATCTCAGCAAGGACCGAAAATTCGCTTTTTGCGCAATGCTGAAGCCAACGAGTGAATGCAGATGGCCACCGACGTGTGGATGAAGCAAACACTAGGATGAAGCTATGGTGCCCCAAAATTGAGGCATGTAGGGTTCCTGGTGGTAAATTAATCTGTTGAGATGAGCATCTGTTTGTCCCCAGTGCCGCAGTTAGAGATTTTATCACTTAAATAATAAGGGTACACCACCTTTGATGGCTTTTCCTTCTGCCACCACCGCAAGGGCTCTTTGCCGGGGCGCGCTGCCGAGGGCTCTGGGCACAGGGCTGAGGAAGGTTTTGGTTCTTCCCGGTGTTTCCCAAGAGGTTTTGCACATCCTCAGCAGGAAGGATGTGGCCTCTCTAGGGCTGGGTTGGCTTTGGCAGCTGGTCACCAGGTGGCACAGGAATGCACGTGCTGGAAGGAGCCCCATCCCCAGCTCTGCCGGCCTGGGCACAGTGAGCAGGGCCAGCTGAAGTGCAACCTGGCACGACTTCACAGGCAAAGGAAAACCACAGGCAAGATGTCACTGGTCCAAAATGGGAGTGGTGGCAGCAGCCTGCGTGGGCACTGCATGGCCACGGGGACAAGTCAGTGTGCCCCAGCTGTGCTGTGCCCCACAGCTGCCCCACACAGCCCTTTGCAGGGCTGTGATTGCATCAGTTATGCACTGCAAATTACCTGCCCCACTTCCATTCCTCATTGGGAGGCAAATGTGACTCCTTAATCTTCTCTAATTGGCCACGAGTTGAGCACCCACCTGTACCCAGAGAAGGGGCTGTGTGGCGGATGTTCTCCGAAGCCGAGGACGTCCTGGAGGCGCTTGGAGGGAAGGCCGTGGATGTTGGGTGTCGAGTGCAGCCCCGGTTGTGTGCTGGAAGCTGCAGGCCTGGCCTGGCAGGGTGGGACCTGCGACACCTGTTTAGAGGTAAACTGGATTTATTTCCCTGTCTCTCCTGTCAGACTGGTTGCACTTAGCACTTCCACTGCTCACTTGGAGCATCTAGAGCAGCAGATTTGGTGTGTTTCGAGAGCATCTAAACCAGCTGTTTTAGCTGTTCATTTTAAGAAAGTGATTTACGTTGCAAACAACGAGCTGGGATTAAAAGGAATCAGATGCGTGTATTTGGTATGCAGTATTTTTGTGTTACAAATAGCTCCGTGCTAACCCGCATTAACCCCGTGGTACGTGAGTTTTGCCAGCTCCCGCTGCGTCTTCTAAATCACATCCTGTAAATCACTCTGAGCCCTCCGCTCCCTAAACAAACCGGCCCTGCGGTACGGGGCCGGCGCCGCTCCTCGGGCCCGGGCCCGGGCCGCGCCGCTGCCGCTCACCGGTGGCTGAATCGCTGCGGAAGGCCCGCGCGCAGCCGGCCCCGCGCCGCGCCGCCCTGCCGCGCTCGCGGATCCTTTGTTGCCGCGCGCTGCCGGACGGGCGGCCGCGGGAAGGGCCTCGCGCTTGTGCGCGAGGGGGTGGGAGAAGAGGCGGAGGTGGTTGTGCGCGCGCGCTGCGCGGGGCTCGGCCGGCCCGGCCCGGCCTGGCCCGGCCCGGCCCGACCCGGTCTGGCGGCTGCAGGTCCCCGCGCGCGCCGTTAGGGAGCAGCGCTGAGCGCAGGCGGCAGCGGCGGAGCTGCCAGTCAGCGGCGGTGATTTATTATTCATCCCCGTTATAGGTGGGGTGTGCAGACAGTTACAGTAATAATTACCGAGAGCAGGGTGTTTCCTAGGCAACGGGGTTTTTTCCCTCATTCATGCTGTTGCGGAGAGTGCGCCTGTAAAGCATGACATTGCTGTATTCGGGGGTGCGCGGCCCTCCCGCCGCGCCGGGTTTGAGGTTAGTTACAGCATCATGAGGGGCTCTCAAGCATAAAACGCTCAGGCTGGGATTAGAGCACGCAGGGAAGGCGGTCGCCGAGCCTCTCCCTCGACTGTCTCACTTTTAAGTAACAAGGTTATAAAAATGCAAATGCCATCTCGGGGTCGTTAATAACTGATATCAGGAAGAATTCCCGCGAGTTGTGAAACATTTTTTGTAAACAAACCCCAGCCCAGGTGAGGCGGCGCCTCACGTTTTACAACGGTCTCGGGAAAATCGTCTTTACAAAAAGGGGCTCGCGGCTCGGTGCAGCCTCGCGGTGCTCAGCGCCGTAAATCAATGGGAACTGCTCCACGCCGCTAATGATAAGGTGGTGCTTGTTGTTTATCCCGCTTTATGGTAATGGCTCGCGAGGAGAAGGGTGCCGCGTCCTTCCTCAAGGAGCAGGAGCGATCCTCGGTGTGGTAACGGAGGAACAGGGACCACAGCTGTTACCGGAGATCTATAAATGAGTCGTATCGCCCTGCGTTTTTAGGCTTACTGGCGCTTTCAGAAACTTGCATCAAGCGTCGTGCGAGGATGGAAAGGAGTGTTTTTTCCATCCCCCCTGTACGAGGCAGAGGGAATTCATGATGCAATCTCGCGCCGAGACGGGGAATTTTTGCCGGCGAAGGTTTTGACTTAAGATGCTAAAGCATGACTACCTCTAGAGAGATGGCAATCTGCCGGCGATGTGCTCCTCCCGGAAGGACGGGCTCTGGGATCCCGGCTTCTTGGTTCAGGGTGATCTCTTTGAGAGGTTAATGGTGATACTGAGACAGAAAATAAACCAAACAACCCACAAACCAACCAGCCCCTGATAGGTCATAACCCTCTTCTCAGCTGCCCTGTGCAGAGAGCCAGCTCAGAAGAACTCGCCGGCGCGCGGCGCACCCCTCCGGTGTCACTGACCGCCCACCCTGCCCCTGCTCGCGGGACAAGTCCCAGGTTTCAGGCCGCAGTGGACCCTTGGCAGCTGGTGAGGAAGGTCAGCATCAGCCTCCGCCTGGGCTGCAATGGCAGGGGAGGGTCCTGCTGGGCCCCGGGGCCAGAGCAGCCCCACGTCTGCAGCCGGCCTGCAAACCCCGAACAGTTTTGGGCTCACCTGCGCGAGGAGGAGCGGCACACGCTGCCCCTGCCTCCGGAGCAGAAGCAGGGCTGGGCGTTGCAGCGCAGGGGGATGCTGTGGGTCTCGCCACTTCCAGTGCTGCTCTGGGGTCTGGCGTGAGCCCCTCTGCAGCCCCCACGAGCCATGGCTTCTCTAACCCATGGCGTTCCCTGGTTTCTACCGCCAAAACCCGTCCCACCTAGCACCCCCACTTCGGTCCCTGCTGGGGTCCAGCGAGCACCCAGGGGTGCGGGGAGCAGCTGGGGCTGCATTGCCAGGAGGTGCCCGGGTGAGCCGTCTGCAATGCTTCCGTTTGCATCAATGCAAATCATTTACGCTAATTCCTTCAGATTTGGATTTAAGTTTTAAAGAAAGCTTCAAGTTACCTCAAAATAGCTTAGTAATTATTTTAATAACTTGTATGAGCAGGAACAATACCCACAGTGTCAATTCTGGCTGGCAAAATGTTTTTTTCAACTGTTCTGAGGAAAAAACAGCGAACAGTTCAACAGCTTAAATACAAGCGAGTGGATCTCCGGAGATTAATCTGTCTGGTGTTCCTCAGGTAAAGACTTCTGCACAATTTAACAAAGGAAATAATTTTCCTATTTTTATAATGCATGTCTCTCTGTGGTATAAATTACTAAAACCACGCTGCTTATCCTCAGTAATGTTATAGACGCAGATAATTTACTGTGTATCACGTTATCAGTTCATTAAAGAGATGCAATAAAATCATTATTTACTAAGAAACAGCAACCCTTGCAATATCTTGTCAGAGAAATTGGCTGATGCAAGAGGATCATATTTAAGCCTATATTCACAATAGCCCTTTAAACATTTCATCTGCTTCCCACTTGAGTTGTGTGGAGGGAGCCAGTTATTCCCGCAGCCCTTCGGCGGAGGCGGCCAAGTTGAGCGCAGCCCGGCTGGCCGCTGGGCCTGAGCCCGATCCGGCGGTGTTGCCCCCCGCTCCCCGGGGCACCCCGCGCCCACCAGGCTCGGCCCTGCGCCGCTGCTCCCGCCGCTGGCTCCACCGAAAGGTTGCCAAAATATTAAGGGAGGTTTAGGCATTTCCTACCCCATCCCCCTCCTCTCCTCTGCCTAAAGATTACTCTGCATCCTAGACAAAGGAAATATTTAAACTGTTAAATCTGAACAAAGATACAGTCTGCGTATGACTTCTCTGAAGCCCTATAAAAATTCTTTAAAATTGCCTATTCACTCAAATTTACTGAGTGTAGCAAAAATGTCAAAGGCATAAAGTCAGAGAAGATTGAATAAAATAATGCAGAAAGACAGATTAGTCATGCACAGACCCACACAGCCTTTCACAGCACACAATACCACTTTTTATTACCGCTCTATCTTTACAAAGACTATGTTCAATACATAGAGGATGATACATGGTCAGTCATGTAATCTGCCTTTGATTCCAAGACTCATTTATCTGAGCCCTTTTCACAAAGACATTGATGAGAGATTTCAGTGTTTTCAGTGCATTGTTTTATTTATCATATATAATGGCTAGTGGAAAAAAAATAGGAATTATGTCACAGATCCTGCATAAAGGAGTTGTATAAAAGACTCTGTGACAAAGTTTGGTGAAACACATAGCGGCTTGGCTCAGCCGCGCTCTTTTTTCCCCAACCCTGTCCCCCTTCTCGAGCACTTTGGGTATTGACAGCTGTCAAAAGCCCTCGAGGAGGGACCCTGCCCGCCGCCTCTGCCTGCTTCAGCCCTTGCGAAGCCGTCTGAAAATTACCAATTTTTTTTTATTTCGCTTTTAAATTTGAGCAATATTTTAATTGTTATTTTTAGCGATCCAGATTTATTATTTATACATTCACCAAAGAAAAGAGTCAGTCACAGTTTTGTATCTTGCAAATTTAATAAAGAACAGCCCTTAAGATAGAATTTCTCAGCCTGCCAGGATTGACAAAAGCCAGCTAATGCAGAAATGTCAACAGCAAACCTCATCAGCAGCCCCACCATGCCTTGCAATCAAGAGAAAGCTATGCCTTTACATAAACAACAATATAGAGCTATCTAAATCTGTGTGTGTGTGTGTGTGTGTGTGTGTGTGGAGACACTACCCGAGACAGGGCAGGAGGAAGGGCCGTGGCGCCTGGGCTCAGTGCTGCTGGCTCTCCTCCATGTGGGCACCGGGGTGCTCTCGGGAGGAAGGCGTGAGGGCTGCTGCTCATCCCATGGGATAGAGGCAGCCAAATCCAGCCCCTGGATACACAGCAGTAAACGTGGAGCGAGCCCACTGGCCTGCTTGGAGTTGTTACAGATTTACACCGAGCAAGTGGGGCTGCTTTGCCCTGTTGAGTCAATGGTTTGTGGGTGCAGAAGATTTGTTTTCTCCTGTGTAGAGTGTGATGGAAGGTGGTTGGACCAACCCCTGTCCCTCCTCCCTCCAGCCTGCCCCCGCTCCCCAAAATACAGCCAGGGCCACCCAGAGCGGGCAGGAGCGAGCGTTTATTAAATACCAGAGCATTGGCTGGTGTGCGCTTAAATCACAGTCTTACTTTCAAATGTATTTCAGAAAGTGTCTCTGTGGCTTATGCAAAAGGATGTTTTCCCTGAAAGAAGGTGGATATGACCAAAGGCCGGGGAAAGGACCAGGCGAGCTGCAGCGCATCAGGAGGACGCCGTGTGAGAGCATCCCTACCCGGCGCTGCAGGGCTGCAGTGCCCTGGACAGGGCCTGAAATAAGGGTCTGAATTAGGAATTAGCCGTAATTCCAGCAGTGTTAGACCCCGAGCGAGATCTTGGGGTCTGTGAGGTCTCTCTCATTCTGTGAGGCAGAGTGGCTGAATTTGGAAATCATATGGAGACACCATATATCCAGATGTGAGCTCTTCTGTGGGGCTGGCAGAGATAAATCACGGAGGTATCCTTGACAAATACAGTAGCTTCCACTCAGGGCACAGTGTTAACCCGCACTTAAGGCTGAGGCACATGATTTAATAGGGAGAGACTTCACAGCTAAAGAAAAATCTCATGAGATAAAAAAGCAATGTCGGTGGAGTTGGGACGATTGTGCCAGCCCCGGGGGATGAACGCCGTGGGGGTGTCCCTGATGGGCTGGGGACCGGGACAAAGAGGTGCCAGCCTGGCTTGGGAGGGGAGGGTGCTGCCAGTGACCCCTCGGGACCCTCAGCAGGAGAGGGCTGGGATGCCCAGCCGGGACAGCCCTGTGCGTGCCGCCTACAGCCGGCTCGGTCCCTTTAACCACGAGGAGTGATGGAGAGCCCGAAGCTGCCGCTCTGCGAGGTCCCTGTAATATAGTGCTGTGCAGCTGCAACTTAGATCGTGAGGAAAACAAAATGGGCCGACTGAAATGGAAACTTTTGTTACTTATAATGTTAATGAAACCAGTTTATCAGGCAGCGCAGAGGAAGTGGAATATTTAGTGCCATTTAATGTCTAATCATCAGCATTTCTTTGAATAAATCACATTACATTGTCTAAAACCTGAAAAGACGAAGCTGTAATAATTTTTAATATGTTGTAGGTTCATTAAAGGGACACCCTGTTTGCCATCTAGCCCTATACGGTTTAGGGGAGGTTGTATGCAATGTGAAAGTGTATCTGGCAGTTTCTGACGTGGCTTCGTGACACGGTGACTTGCCTTCTGCATGGCCAACCCGCAGAGCCGCGTGCTAGGGGTCCCCATGCGCTTGCAGGTGGCAGGGTGCAGCGTGGGTGCTGCGGACTCATGGCCAGGATGGAGGTTTGAGAAGCGTCCTCATGTTCTCAGAATCCATACTTTGGTGCTATCAAGGCTTTTCATTTTAGCAGAAATATTTGTTTTCTCAAGACCGAATCGCACCCTTCCTATTTTCTCCCATAGCATCCCAACATTGTCCTGCTGTGAGCTGGGGGTTTGCACGTCCTACCTGTGAGCTGAAGTGCCCGTCCAGCCTTTTAATCCACCAGTGTGGCCTTGGCACTTCTCCAGCGGCCAGCCTAATCTGCTGCCGCCCTCGGCACCCCACACGCTTGTCCCACGTGTCCCCAGTCCCCCCAGACACTGCTCCGGCCGTGGCTACTTCCTGCCGTCCAGGCCAGCGCTGGGCATGAGCACTTGGCAGCCCACAAAAGTCCCGTTCTTGCCCACCAGTGTCTTGCTCATGACCACTTTTAAGTGAACTGCAATGAACCTATAAGTCATAATAAAATGAAATTATGACAGTTGTCTTCAAATCCATTGATTAATGGAAATACGGGTAGCTGGACACAGACTATATGGTTATAAATGGTGCTGTCAAAATAAAATAATTATTGTATTAATAAGGAAGCTGTTTGGCGTTGGCCCTGCTCTACCTCTAAAAATATTTCAGCCCTCGATGTGTTTTGTGTTTTCCCGATGAGCGACTCAGTGGTGTACGTTTTAATACAATTACTGTTTAGCAAGGCGAGTCTCTCGGATCCTGGTACACGCACTGCAGCTGCAGATGGATTTTTTTATTGACTTAATACTAGTTCTAACTAGATCCTGAAGATTGACTAAGTTGGTGGGGCACATACCACTTGCAAGCAGGAATGGGAAAAAACTAGCATATCTTATTGTACCTGAAACACTCTATGATATGTACTAAATATTATGACTACTGCGAGCCCTGCAATAATTGATTCACCCACACAGCCATTTAGTCTGTGAGCTGTTCGTTTTACAAATTCTACAATCTTTTAGAAATTCTTTCAGTGAAGAAGATTGCTGCCTGGCCTCAGATTCATTATGGTGATTGAATCCTCTTCAATAGAGAACTGTTTAAAGAGAGCACATCCCTGTGTGTCTCACTCAGAGTGAAGGCACATAGGTTAAAAGCTTGTCTGGGTGGCATAATTCACTGCTGCTGTGCCAAACAATCACATCTTATTGTGACCTTCATAAGATACAAAAAGGCAACAGTATGGAGCTAGTCTTTTTTTTTTTTTTTTTTTTTTAAACCACAGCACAATTTTAGCTACCCAACATCTGAAGCTACCAGAATCCCTAATTAAATAACCAATTAATAATGTAGAATAGAAAGAGCTATTTTTTTCAGACACAAAATCATAATTAATCAGAGTACAAAAAGCTGCCTGTCTTTATATCAGGAAAATATAGACTAGGTATTTAAATATTCTAGCACACCTGAACCTTGGCCATCCGTCATTGTTATGACTTAAAACATCTCAGACTAAATTAGGTTTTGTTTGTATAGAGCAGTGAAAGTCAGATGGCTTGAATGACAAAATTAGAACATGCTCAAATCACTGAAACAAAACTGCATAAAAGGAAAGATGTGCAGGAGGAGTATTGCTCGTGTTAAGCTGAAATCCTTCTTTGTGGGATTTTTTTTTTCTCCTCTCCTCAAATTATTGTTTGTAACAATAGGAAGCAGAGAATAGCTTCAGGAACTCTATCAGTGTTCTTTACATACGTACCTTTTGGCACATTTATATATTAAAAGAAATAATATTGTGGTGTATAGCTGAAGCATAACCTCTGTTACTTCTACTTAGTCAAGGAAATGCCATAACAATGGATATTTTTCAAGGAAGAATATCTTTGAAACACAAGACTATAGTAATTTTCTATAGCACACAGAGGTCAGGTTTACCAGGAATATATTTACATCTTTTATACATTCAAAAGTTGAGGCTTTTTCCCTTCGGAAGTTTGTGGTACATTTTGGTAAATGTAATCAAACAGATTTTAATAGATATTCCAAGCGGTGTATTTTTGCACGCTTTATACCTTAACCCCAACTATTCTGCATGGGGAAGTAAAAGTTCCGCTGTCTTGTTTGTGTACCAATAGAGAGGCAGAGAGGGATGGCTTTCTGGTCCCCAGGCTCGGGCAGCTCTGCTGGGGAGCAGGACGGCTCCCAGCCGCACCGGGACCTCATGCACGAAAGCCTCTGCTGTAAAAATAGACCCCTCAACAAGTAAATTGCTAAGTTTGGGCCAAATTCTGCAGCTTTTAATTGAGCAAGCCTCTCGGTGACCTCGAGGGGAGAACTGCTCAATGAAGGGCTGCAGTATTTGGCCCTTTGTAATTGTTTCTGAGGCATAATTGATGAGAGGCTATTAATGGCTTCCAAGTTTGATAAGTGTTTAACTTCATGGTTCTTGAGTCTGTCTTGTTTTAAGCATGTTATAGGCCTTTTAACACCTTTTTTTTTAGGGGGAAATAGTTTTATAAATATGTGATGCAAATGCCTACATGACCTTCATGAGCATGGGCATATAGATATATGTGTGCATGGTTTCTGACTCGGTACGGCAGATGGAAATTAGCAGCTTTCCCTAGGCTGGTGCTGTGCGGAGCAGAAAATTCTGTCTGTCTCTTTATAGCTCAACGTCTTAACACAAAGGGTCTCTGTCCACATAAAATTTGTTATTATCCTAGTAATAAATAATTTTTGGTGACATTTATAGTATAAAACTTTGTGCAGTGTTTTTTTATTGATAAAACAGCTATGAATCAACATACATGAACACAATAAAAATACATAAAATATATGTATTATGGTTCAGACTTTGTCAATAGAGCATTACATCGATCCGTTCTCTTTGGTGTTATTTGCAGAGCTGCAGCGAGTGTTGCACCGGCAAGGCAAGGTTTGTTAAATTGCCTCAAAAAAAAAATAGTAGCGTTGGCTTGGGTTTCTGAAGCCCAAGTGGGCTTGTGTTCTGTTCGTTGAAGTTGTGTCTCCGCGATAGGTTCATGGAAATAGTAAAGATGATGTCCCAAGGCTATCTTAGATCATCTAACTAGCATATATAGAGTGGAGAATGGCAGAGAAGGTGATGGAGGCATGAGATACAGGACTGCCTTAGATGAATGAGACCCCACCAAATAAAATAATCAGTAATTAATTAAAAAAATATGTGCTTCATGTAACTTCATTTTTGTCCAAGTACATGAAAGGGTATGAGGAAGGTGACCCTTGGAGGAGCAGTTTGAGGCCACACAGCCGTGCAGCAATGCAGAGCTGGAGCCATGTCATCCAGGCTGCTGAGCTGATCAGGAGCAGAGCTAAGGACAGTTTTGAAGAAATAATAACCAAAGAAGTAATCACAAAAATGGTCTAAAATGCTGCATAGATATCTTGCTTTGATAAGATCATTGATTTCCTAGATAAAAGAAATGAAGTAGATCTCATCTCTTGCAGTAAAGTATTTGTTACAGTGCCACATGGGAAATTATTAAGACAAGATAAGTACCTGAACAGCAAGACAAGGGAGGGAGACAGGGCTGGGACACGCTGAAAGGCAAAGCACTGGTCTAGGGAGAAGCCAATGGTTGCATCTTGGGATTGGCCTCTGACCTGATCTCGAGGACAAGTGAACACGCTGACAAAATTTGCTCACTACGCAAAGCTGGGAAGCATCATTAATACAGAGGATAATCAGCGTAGCATATGGGGAGAATGGGGCGCTTCCAAGGAGCAGGTGCCTGGGTGGAGCTGTTCTATCCCACTGCTCTGGAGAGAGGGGAGGGCAGTCCTGGAGATGAGCCACCTGTCTGTAGAGGTGCAAGGAGAAGACCTGGTGGAGTCCATGGCCATGAGGGATTTCAAAGCCAGTAAAGATAATGGCCGCCATAAAACTTTTCCTGTGAAAAACTTTGGAGTGTGTCTTACCCAGGAAACCGGGTAATGAAGCTGTTGAGCTCTAATTTTCTGTTTTATTATTCTCCAATATCGAATAAACAGTTGCTCTTCCCTTTATGTGCAGAAGTAGCTGATGATAACGGTGCAGGGCACTTGAGATAGGAAGTAGTCAAGTGAAATGAAGGAGGGAGCCACACGTTCCTTCTCTGACATCTTGATGTTTCCTCTACAGAGAAGCAAAGAGCTGTCATTCACTTGAGCACAGGAGAAGGAAGCCCAACTGCAGTTAAATAAATAAGTAAGTACAAACATATATACATATATATATATATGCATGTGCATTCCCTACACACGAGTAGCTCAAGGGACTCCCAGTGCAGAGACCTCTCCTGATCTCTGCTGTCTCTCATGGATGGTCTCTGCAGCCCATGAAGCTGGCATGCAGCACACGAGCAGACGGAGCGCGTTTCCCTGCGGCGCTATCTGCGGGCCTCCCATGATCTCCACACCCTCCTGCTGTGCCCCATCCCTGTCTGGGGCTGCCCTGCTGCCCCCTGCCTACACCCCCGTGAGGGTGCAGCAGCAACAGGAGCCCAGGCTCTGCGGGTGAGGGAAAGAAATAATTTGGTTTCTAAATTGGGATTAGACGTGATTGCAGCCGAGCCGCGAAAACTCTCAGGCCAAAAACCACAGAAATTGGGCACATTGCTGAGTGGAGCCCATTGAGAATAGAAGGCTGGTATATAAACACTGGCTCTCTGTGGTTGTGGTGCCTTGCTCTTATACGGCAAGTATTTGTGTGTTAAAAACAGTAAGAACAAGACATCTGAAAATTAGGATTCCATGTCAAACTGTCAATACCCACAAGCATGCAGCCTTTCATTAAAATCTGTTTGACATTTTTGTTGTGCGCAGAGAGCCAAAAAGATGCCAAAAGGATGTGATATTTGTGATCACATCCTCATGCTAATACAAGACACTGCAAAGACGATTGTATTAAAACATTCCTTGCAAAAGGCTGAGCAGTTGAAGGAAAAAAAAAAGTAAAAAAATAGACTTAATTTTAAAAAGAAAGCTATGTGTAGTGTGGGAATTTGGGATGCGCTCCTTGGGTGAAGCAGTGGCAAGCTTTTAACTCTTTGTAGTTAAGTGAAATGATAAGCAATCTAGCAATTTCGATTTTCCAGGGAGGTCTTCCACCCCCAAAATGTGCAAAATTTAATAATTTTGGGAAAATCATGTAATGATCATGTCATGTGACCTGGGAAGAAGAGATATTATTTTGTCATAACAACGTGAGTAAATTATCTTACTGACAACTTGCTTAAAGGTCATGGAGATCATCTGATGCATGAGATGGAAATTTCTCATGCCAAAACAATATTGACAGCTTATCAAGCAGGGAGGAAAGTACAATGATATAATAGAATGTAAGGTCAGATAACACTTGCTACTGACGGTGGAAAATATGACATGGCATTTCAATTTTAAGGTTATAGGCAGAATGATATGGTATAGATGCCTGAAGGAGTAACGGGGCAACTTACCTGCGGATAGGCTAAAGTGAATGCAATATTGTAGCTTAATGTATACGTATATAACATATATTGGGTATTAAACACAATACATGGAGAAAGGGTTATAAATGGTTGTACCAAAGGAGAGAAGGAGTAAAGGCCTGCGCCTGCCTGGATGGATTCTCCTCGTACCTGCTGCCAGCTCAGTGAAGTTGCTCTAACGGGACTCAAAGGATTCGCGTGGCATTGCTCTGTCTTTAATGTTTTGGTATTTGTTGGTGCCCTGTTGCTTGTCTTTAATTTTACTCCCTGACCACACTCATCTTTCTGTTCTATAGCTGTAGTATGGTGCAGAAATGGGCTGGCCAGGAGTCTATACCCATATGGATATATATGTAGTATATGTCTATACCTAAACAGCAGAGATTTGAGCCCTGAATTGGGCACTAAGGGTTTCCCACCTTGTTTTCAATACTGAGTTATAATGCCAGCTGAAAAAAAAAAAATGAGAGAAGGGGAATGTTCGTTGAGGATCTGACACAGCATGAGCCATCATGATCCTCCTTAATCACGTGTTTGAGCGCCTGTCCTTGCTGCATCGGGTCCTTCGTGCCAGGACTGTTTCTGCTCTTGCTTTTGGCGTGGTGACACGGTGACACCCAGGCACCACCTGCTCTACAACGGCGCAGGCGCTGGCGATAGCCAGCGGGAAATGCACCGTGCTGGAGAGGAGCCTGTGAGGGCTGAGAAATCTATCTCCTGTCCGCTGTAACAGATCGCCTGCGAGGCAGCACCATACCTGCTGCCCCCTGATCATTACTCGGGGGGAGCCCTCCGTTAAAAACGGGCAGCATTGAAAAGCGCAGAGGAGGTAAATCAGAGCAGATCGGGGATCTCTGCACGTGCCTGTGTTTGTCCGTGTGTTTGTACTTGGGCCAGGATCAGGATGTTTCAGGGTGTGACACTTCACATCTATGAATGGGCAACGCAATCCCATTGATGTATTCACTCACTGTTTTGGTTCTTCTTAAAAGAAATGTGAGATATACATTATTTATGTTCTTTTCTGCTCTCATCAGTGGCAGAAAACAGATTTTCCCCTGCCAAGGATGGCCCCTTCCAGCGTTTGTGTGTGGCACTTGCAGTCAGGGTCCGACCAACATCTCGCTTTTCAGCATGAGGGTTTCTGAGGGCTCGAGCCTCAGCCTCTGCCACCTGCCCGTGGCTCGCCAGTCTCTGACCCTCTCTTCCACGGGCTCCATTATGCCCAAGAAAATGATCTTGCTGCTACACTGGAAGGATGTGTTATGTCTCCACTGAAAGGCAGCCAGTGCCAGTGTTAGAGGGGGTGGAGGCAGCCAAGACACAGTCGTGTGTGTCCGCAGGCAGTGCTGGAGGGTGCGGGTCAGCCTGGTGCTCCCTGCGCTTGGCCAGCCCTGGGCGTCATGGAGAGTGAGAGTCTGGCTGAGTCAGATTTGAAAAAGCCATCAAAGAATACGGCTAGGGCTGGGCCGTTACAAAGTTTTACAGCCTGTTCGTGTGGGAGGTCCTTGGGAATTTGAAGGTCTTCATTTCTCAGAGGAGTAAAAGTTGCCGTAGAGGTTTCCTCTGCAGGTGGTTTCTTGTAAATGAGCTATAAAAATATTTGCCATCCTTTATATTTTCTTCAGGGAGAATCAGCACGATCAACAAAATTAACAGGATTGGTATCCCTGCAGTGACTGTTCAGAAGGTGTTGGCTTGGTTGGCAGAGATTCACTATTCTTGAGTCTGGCTTTGAGTTTTGGGCTCCAGCATAGCTGGGGACGGGAGGAGGAGCCGCTAGACTTTTGCAATAGAAGATAAAGAAATACAGGGCTCAGATAAAACGCACTTGCCTCTCCAGGATCCAGTGAGATCTGAATAAAAGTTGATTTCTTTTGTCTTTGGGATTTTCAGGTCCATCTCCAAGCACAGTCAGTTTCTCAGTGACATGAACAAACCCAGCTGCATGCTTTCTGGGGGTTTTTACCAGACTCACATAGCTCCCTATTCTGTGGAGCAAGTTCGTAAGCCCATGAGGGACTGTAGCCAAATATAGTCAGTGGTGTATTAGGAAGGTCTTCTCTGCTCAAAACCTAATTGAAGCCTTGGCCAGGGGTGGCTGCTCTTACAGGTTTCCAGTACTGCATCTTCAAGAGTCAACTTGCTGGGAGCAATGCACTCATTTGTGTAAGGAAAAAGATCCCTTAATGTGCTATTAAATTAAACAATGTCACTGCTATTGCAGTAGAGATGAGCGAATAATCCATAATGAATAATTTATTCAACAAATTTAGCTGCTTTCTCTGCTCACAGACTATCTGGAGACAGATCACAATTCCCTCCAATTTACTTATTATTTGGAATTACTGATGGATAGCTTTGTAATTAAAAAAACAACTCTGTGTCTTGATCACAAACAACTGTGGGTGTCTGATCTTCGTTAGTCAAGGTATGTGCGTTGGTTGTGATGGGTCAGATAAATCACATGATATTGTTTCTGCCTGCTCATTGGAGAAGCCTACAAGCATGTCTGGCATGAAAACACAAAAAATTCTGTCTCTGCATGCAATTTTGAAATTTGTCTTGTGCAAACATTTGCCCAGTAAAACTTGATTGCTCAAAAGTGTGCAGAAAGCAAATCCCAGGGGCAAATCAACGTGGCTGCAGTAAATTCATTTAAAAATGTGAATGAATATTTGCAGACTTTTGGGGTTTTTTTGAAGCTCCTGCCCAGCCCTGCATGACAACATCCATCAAGTGCACCAAAAATTCCTTTCACTTGTTCAAGATTATTGGGTTGGTTTTTTTTTTTCTTCTTCTTCCCCCTTTTTTTCCTCCAGAAGGAGTGAGAAGGAATCTCTGGTCCTGGTATTACGCGAACATTAGCTAAACTTATGCTAAAATGCAGAGTGGCATCTTAAAACTAGTTATCCTCGAAGGATATCTCAAAATCTCCCTGTTTTGAAGGCTAGAAGCTTTTTTTCTGCTGTGAATCTCCCACGTATCCAAGGCCAGGACAAGCTCACTGCTTGCTGAACCTCCATCTGCCAGTCCTGTGAACAGCCCTGAGGGACACACGAGTGTCCACTCCCCTGCTCCTGCCCCAGGTCCTCTCTGGGCAGCCCGGGAAGCAGAGATGGTTGCAGCTGCTCTTTCCAAAACTCCTGTTAAAAGTCATCTGTAATGTGTTGTGCCTCCCTCCTTCCTTGCAGGCTTCTCTTTCTCCTTCACTGCCTTGCTCAGATGGGGAGGCTCTTTCGGCCCTGATCCCACCGCAGCATCAAACAGGCAGCCTTTCTCCTCCTTCCTCTTCTCCTCCTTTTCTTTAGTCCTCTGACTCTCTCTCCCAGAGCTGAGGTTAGACCTGGGGGCTCCCATCCCTGATCCAGTCTTTGAAGCTGGTTGAGACTGAAGGAAAAACATATTTTTTCTCTTCCTAATTTCTAATGTTAAGAAAAACAACTAAAAGTGGGGAACATCTTCACAGAGGTATGTGTAAGCCTCTCAGAACTGAGGTCTAAGGGTTGTGTTTGTACATGAGGGAACAGGCTGATTAATTGATCTTCTCCGAGTCCCATTTCAATACTTTTCCCAATGGAGGAGATGTCTTTGTTTTTGTGAGTTCAGCTAGGTGAGGTCACAAAGGTATTTTCCCCATCTTTTGAAATATTATATATGTTGGTATCATCTTGAAGTAGAAAAGTTCATGAGGCAGCTTTTGTGTTTCCCTGCTAGGAGCCAATGAATAACAATTAATAGTGCACCATAGCTGTTTCAGGGATTCACACCCTATTAAAGCAGAGAGCAGCTCCAGGGAGACATACCACTCATTGGCTGGGCGAGTAGTGCTTAGTGATGACAACAGCACTTCAAACTGAAATGTGGTGAGATGGGTCAGGGAATGCTTTCCTTTATAAAGACATATCTTTTTGTATATATGATGCTTAGAAGGAAGAATGAGCCTATTCAGAAGTGAGTGACCTTTGGAGTCAGTGGTGCCACCTCCTCCAGCGCTAATGGTTGCCCAGTAGGTACCTGTCCCCACGGTCCTGGGCACCAGCCGCTGTGCTTGCACTTGACACTTCAGCATTCACTTGGCTGGTGAAGAAGGTTTCACAGCATGACTTGGAAATATCGAGGCTTGAGGGTTTTTATTTTAAATTTGCAGGAACGCAGTCCTTTGTGAAAATAGCATCAAGAAGACAAGGAGACAAATGGGAGTTTGTGGAGGCGAGCAGCATTTACACCCCTGTTTACACCTCCGCTGGTGCCTCCCTGTGCCCAGAGCTTTTTTCCGGGTTGAGAAGGACAGGTAGGGCATGTGGACCACTGTGATCTCAATGCAGCATAAGACACCCAACAAGAAAATAAATGGATATAACTGTTCCTCCCTGGAATTCCTCCTGTTAAAGGCATTGCTTTTCCCCGGCCGGCTGTTTTGCTCTCCCTTCTCTGTGCCTTACGCCCAGGTAGGGCTGCTTCCTTCCGTGCTTGAAACACATCCTGAAGCTGCAGAAAAAACAAAGAACAGCTCTTGTTTATTTTTGTAAAGTTTTAACTAGGTCGGTGAGGAATGAAGCCTTGTTAAAAGGATTTTACTGTGGGTCATCCAGAGGTTGAGGAGCTGAGGAAGAAAAGGGAGAGAGAGATGGTGTTTCCCCGTCAGCAGGTCGGTGGCCAGTGCCGTGCTGGAAAAACTCCTTTGGGTGAATGAGGATATAAACTGAGGACATTTTAATATTTTTATCAGGGAAAGTAGCGTTAGTTAGTTTTATCCTCTATCCTCAAATGCTTATAAACACAAAATGAAAGCAGCATAATTCTTTAAAGCCCATCGCAGGCTTTTTTAAAATGACCTCTTCGCTTGTAATTACAAATAGAAGATTATTGAGGCAAATGGGATATATTAGTAAGAACATCAGTGATAGAATTTTGATCACACTGAATAAAATAGTTGGTAAAATTCATTCAACAGCCTTTAAATCACTGGCCTCAGAGTTATTTACTTCTGAAAGCATAACTCACACAGTTTCTCCCCCGTGGTATTCCCACAGCATGTATTTATCTCACCTTCTCCCTTGAAACCTACGTAAAAAATAGAGCTCGCATCGTCAACTCCCTTTTCCTCTGCTTATCTACTGAGCCCGCACTCTGCACGAGCCGTCGAGCTCCTGCCTCCTCAGCACGGTGACGGCAGAGACAAGGGGACGGATGGACGGTACCGCGCAGGCAGGTGGGAAGCCGGTAAAGCCAGGCAAAATTAAGAGAATTATTTTCACATCACAAGTCCGGGGCTAACCTGCCTAGGCTGTATTAGGGAACTAACCAAACCGGTTGAAATGGAATGCAAAGAGTGTAGTTTAGCCTTTGAACAGGTCTCTGATACTGCTCTTTAAAAACGCCCAGGGTCAGAGAAAGTCCTGCAAGTCAGGTGTGCTCTGTGAGAGATGGCCAAGACCTGCCTTACCTCCGCCAGGCCACAGGCGAGCTTTGTGTCTGCTAATGCTCTTAAATCAGTAGATTTTAGGAGACAACAGCATGGCCCATTAACAAATATAATCAACAAAGTCTCTGCTGGACCAGGAGCACAGGACATTCTTGCTGCAGGATGGTCACTTTGAATGTGCTATTCCCTTTAAACCAGCGCAACATCAGGAGGCACCACGTTGGATCAGCTGTGCAGGAGCTAGACATCTGCCAGACAGAACCATTATCCATCATCACCCAAGTATTTACATCAATCATTGTACAAACGTTTATGTCTGGAGCCCTTCTTGTGGCCACAGCGTACCTTTAGACAGGAGCATACACGCAATGTGGAGAGGATCCTCATCCCTTCCTTTGCCCTGTTTGTAGAAAATTCACTTCTCTCTTTTCCCCTGGGCTGACCTCCAATTTGTTTTCTATTTGAAAGGCTAAGGCCATATGGCAGATATGTTCAGCCCTCAAAGTCTTTTGACCTTTTGAACAGTTGCAGTCTAAATTTCAATAATGAAAACACTTCCTTTTTTTTTTTTCTTTTTTTTTTCTTTTTCCTTTTTGGATACTTATAAATGAGATATTATATTTCCATACATTTTATTCCTGGCCACATCTGTGAATCTAATATTGACCTGGAGTTATCTGTGATAGAGAAGTTATTAATTTTGACAGATATAAGGGAGAAGCTAATATCCTTCTTTTACAAACACCTAATATTAATCTCTAGTGATGTAAACGAGAACTCCAGAATGGCTTGAGGTGGTGCTGGAAATGATATGAGATCGAAATTTGATAATGAAAAAGGGAAAGATTCATTTTAGAAAATTGATAAAATGGATAAAAAAAATTGTATTTCCTATGAAATAAGTGTAGGAAGCACAATTTAGATTTAGCATCTATTATTCTTCTATAGGTAGTATATACACAATGGAAATGCTAGGGACCAGATGTTACTCAGATTTATATATCCATAATTCCATTGACTTAGAATAGTATCCGTCCCATGGTTCTCTCTAAAAACATATAGGAAGACTGGAACTTGTTTTATGGCACCGGGATATACCCAGCCTGGTTTGACCAGATGGGGATGGCTACTAATGCCACACCAGCAAAACTGCAGTGACGCGGTTGCCTTCAATAGCTGGAGACTTGACTTTGTTGCCCTCAAGATCTGTTCCAATCCGCTCCTAACTCCTGCTGCTCCATTTCCTCCCGTAGCAAGCCTTCTCTGGGTCATTGTGCTCCAGTCGAACGGCTTTGTGAACTGCCAGAGAGAATTCCTCGATGCGCTGGAAGGAAACCCTTCCTCCAGCTTTAATATCTGGAGATCTGGCTTCGGATTCTCCCTCTGGAGAAGTTTTTGGCCTTTGTTTGGAATAAAATTCCAGTATTTTATGATACATGGGATACTTTTTTCCCCCAGCAATTTACTGGGTTATCCTGGGGAAATTGCCAAGTCTGGAGATTCTGCAAGTGTTTGGAAGGTTTTTACTTTACAGCAGAGAGACAGTTTGATGGTCTGGTTCAAAAGGAGCTAAGATTCACACAGCTGGACTGTTTATTTTTGCTGGTGTTTTATTTTTTTTTTTCGTTATGGCAGGAACAAAAGAAGCCTATACTGTTAATCGCATTCAGACATTCTGCCATCCTCTTCTTTTTATACTTCGACAGCTCTGTATCCAGTCCCTGTACAAGATGATACCATGCACCTGATAAAAGCCCACCCAGGTCCTCTGCACCGTTGGCAGGGTGGGTCCTACATTACGCCTGGGTGCAACGCAGTCATCTCTGAGTTTCTCCTAAAAGGGTCAGAGGACTTTTACCATTTTTGCACTGTTATCACTGCAATCAAAGGCAACAGCCGATATCTCTAAGCAAATCAGTGCAGATATGTTATCATCTGCTGCAAAGATGAAATGAGTTTCTAGCCAGCCCAGGGGCAGTTATGGTACTAGGGTGAGACCTAACACCAAAGTGACTTAAAAGCCAAAGGCCTCCAGAAAACACTGTCGTGGTTTTCCCACCGATCTTGCACCCCTCCTGCAAAAAAGGGAGATGATAAACAATTATCAGGTATCGGTGCCTGAATCTTAAGTGTCTTCTGTAATACTTAATATAAAAACAAATATGTTCTCCTTCAGAAAATGAAGCAGATCCCAATTAATTATGTATAGCTCTCCTACTTTCATGCAAAGAATAGCAACGTTCAAATAAGCACTTTGGTCTTCTTATCACCTGTTAGATTACAGGCATCTCCCAGCTCTCTAATGATCATCTGAGGTTTGGTGCCAGTTTTTTCTTTTAACTGTGCATCATGTTCTTTCTCTTTCTTAGCATTTTTTGATAAAAATAGTATAGTAGAGACAGATGTCCCTCTGGTGTTTTTAATACATTCTTTGCTGCCCTAAAATGTCTGAAAGAATTGGCTTATGTATCAAGAGCTCTGTTCTTGATTTCATGTATGCTCAAGGCAGAGAGGAGGATGGAGAGATGTATGCTGCAGACATCGGCTGACCCATCGAATCTGATCGATGGCGAAACAGTGATGAAACCCGACAAATAAACGGAATCTCTAGAATGGCTCTACTGCTTAGGGGAGCACAGCAACCCAAAACCTACATGAAATCCCCAGCTTTATTTCAGGTTAATTTTTTCTTGCACTGTGATCGTTCAGGGTTAACCTAGAACACATCTTTTGCTCCTAGCTTTGGGAATGTTTGTCCTGCAGAAGACTAGGCTAGGGTGGAGACCCATAAATACAATTTCGTGTTTGGGAGACCTTTGTGAGCAATACCTGTTTTATTGTCAGAAGGATGACTAAGAAGTCTCCAACATACAGTGTCATCAGCATTATGATCTGAGAAACAACACCTACAGAATCTATTATTCATTAAGTGTAACCAATATATAATTTAAAACAGTGGGCTTTGTCAAATAATGTTAGGTCAGCATAATTTTCTGCCTATTACTAATATCTATAACATCTTTGCCTTAGTCAGCTCTATTTAAATATGCAATCATTTACAGCTTTTGACTATATGTGTGCGCACTCCCAATTTCCAATATTCAACTACTACAAATTTTATGCTGACATCAATAGCAAACTATTAAAGACAGTATTTCATTATTGGGTTTTCATCCCCAAAGTTATTTACAATTATATACTAAGCACTAATATTAAAGGAAACCATTTAAATGAGGTGCTATCTGCTTTAACAATATGTCTGTCACAGAATGAGATTGTGTTTAAAGATTTTATCAAGAAATGGTTGTTTGCTGAGGTTATGTTTTGTCCATGAAATATGCATTTCATATCTCTTTCATTTCATTAACATAATTTAATTTGTGCTTTGCATTTTGTGCATAATACATATTTGATTTACAAAACAAATATTTCCATTAGAAAATGAATTTCATGCAGGCAAAAAAGCAGAACCAAATGATGTATTGAAGGAAAATAAGAAGAAATGAAATGCATTTTCTCAGTCTATTAAAAAATCTATGGCATTGACAGAAAGTGCACTTAGTGCTACATTTAAAAAATAGCACATATGTCAATGTATTAACAAATAGAATTGGAAATACAAATATTTCCCTATATCAAGCCAAGAATCTCTTTATTTTAATTGAGTTGATTTAAAAGCCCAACTACAATTTAATTTTTATTTCATGATGTGGTACACTGCCTGGTGCCATTACATCCATGTAGAATTGGCAGTCAATATACAAAGATATTTTACCTTTTAAAAACTTTCTATTGACACCAGCAATAAATAATGTAATGGGCTGAAAATGTGAAATCATTAATTCTCTGATTGTCTTTGAATATTGGGTAGCTGGGTAGGGGTACGGATAAGTAAGCAAACTAATGAATATTGTTTGTGAGACTGTCATGAGAGGACCCCGGTAAATAACGCCGCAGATGAAATGAAATGCTATTTAAACTCGACTGGTTTAATCTCCGGATCCAAAGGGATGAAGAAAAGGATCACACCCAAAATGCCCTATTATGTCTCTGGCAAGAAAACCTACCAAACTGAGTGTGGAGGACTTAACCATCTGACACCCCCAGAGTCGGAAACATGCACGTTTCCTTCCATCTAGCCAAGCTATGGCGATCTTGAATGTCCCCATGTGAGTGGTGGGCTGAGTGGACCACCGGGATGTGGCAGCTGGACACCTCTCTTTAACGATATGGTGGAGGCTGGGCAATAAATCCCTCATCCTGCCAGGAGGGAAAACACAAAGGAAGCCAAAACCTGGAGAAAGCGTCTTACAATGGCTGTCCCTGTTACATGAGGTTTGTGTATTGACTGTCTCGCTACCTACGTGCCGCTGCCAATCTTCTGGCATCGTGCAGGAGGGCAGGGTTTGGTCCCAGGCTCCCCATTCACACAAAACCTATGGGTCAAATTCTACCTGCAGCTGTAGTCATGCAGCTCCAATGATCTTGCTTGTATAACTGTGAGCTGAAGTGGGCATCGCCAGCCGTGGGACCCTGTCTGGGGCAGGAGTCAGACAACATGAGAATGGATTTAAATTCCTGGGTTGTTTTAAAGATAATAATAGATGTCAAGTTGCACCTTTTAGTTGTTGTGGAGCTTTGTCCTTTAAGCTTTTTTACACAAGGATTAGAGGCTTACTTTTAAAGAAAGGGAGGGGTTGGGAACTGGGATTCTTGCAGTCTCAGGAGTCCAGAAGCAGCAGCTTAAAGAAAAATACCGAATATTGCAAGGCGGGCGAGTCTGAAAAATCCTGCATTATTCTGCCATAGAGAATAAGTTTAACTCCACGAGAAACACTGCACAGCAAAGCAGGGAGAGCAAACGAAGAATAACTTCCCCATTTAAACCTCAGAGGTACGTTTGGGGAGGTTAGACCGTAACTACATTAGCTTAGCTGGAATTTTGCCAGGACTTTGGGACTAATACCCATACTCTTATGGAAGGTACTTGGGATAATGACTACAGGTATCTGAGGCCTCAGTGCTGTATCCAAGGCTAATTGAATAGAGTGGGCATGCATACTTGAGAAAACCAAAGGGCGGGTAGGTAGGTAAAGGGAAGAAGGTGAAAAAGCAAGCAAAGAAGTGAGGCTGCAACATTCTGATAACTAACCGGAATGAAGGCTCCAAGTCCGTCCTGCCAGACCTGCTACGTGAAATCAAAGCGACAGGGGAGAGTGCTTGCTCCCTGCTGCTACCTGTGGTCACCGGTGCCGCTTCTTGCAGCTTGCTTTTGTCTTCTGCTGCGAACCTGCCAAGGCTTGCCTGTCTCCATTACAGCTCTTGTTACAAGAGTGATGCTCTCCAAAGCTTGTGTGTCCCAGGGCCCCCTTTTGGACTGTCGCGGCACATCTCGCATCCTGCACATCTCATAACCTGGTCTGGCATCAAGGCGAGCCCAGCTGTGCCATGTGCCACACCGACGACTTGGCGGGTTGTTCCCATGGCTGCTGCCCCCTTGTCACAGCCCAAATGGTAAGTCTGCAGGACATCCCTCAAAGGGCCTTGGTCATCAGAAGAAAAGATCCCCTCACCTGCCCAAGGGACGCAGGGCTGAAGCGCAGGAGGAAGGCTGAAGTCTGCCTCACCTTCACATCGTCTCTTGTGGTGATTTTATAGGTCTCCATGCTGTTTTTTCTGAACACAAAACACAAAATGTCTAGGGGGAGAGCACACTTCTGTTTGTCGTGTGTGGAAAACCTTGTGTGTATTTTGGGATGTGGTTTCCCCAGGAAGGGCACTGTGCAGCTGGGCAGAGCTGCCAGGCAGCCCCCATCCAAGCAGGAGTTCAGCTCCACGTCCCTATTGACTTCTCATTGAGATGTATGTGCTATAAATCCTCTAAAGTGAACCACAAAGTCATGTCTTCGGCCAAACCTTCGAAGAAATGAATAACGTGAGCCTGGTGATTAGCTCTAGGATTAATGAGATGCACCACCTACATTCATAAGATATAATGAGAAAAAGTACCCAGTGACGTTTTCCCGACAATAACGGTGTGTCAGAGTTGGGATAAAACTGTTTTGAATAAAAAATAAAGTATGTCTAAAATATTAAAAGAAAAAAGCTTAGCGCCTGCACACACAAAAGCAATGATCTAAGGGAAATCACCAGTTGCTGTTCTGTGAGGTATAAAAATAAACTCTTGTCTCCTTTACTTTTACATCCACTGACAAGTGACTATATTAGCATTAAGTGAAAAAGCAGATGAAAAGTAATGTCTTTTATTTAGCTCCTACCTGAAACATATTTAAGTTTTCTGCAGCAAGTGAGATTGTGCACAGGGGTTTGAAATCATGTAATAAGACACTGCGTGACATTATCTGTCCACCCAGCAGTCACTCCAGTAAGTAACATTGCTACTAAATCTTGGAAGGGAAGTAAACACAAATAACTTCGCAGTTCCCCACCCCCTCCCCCCCTCCCCCCCTTTTTTTTCCCAACCTTGTCAGTGTGTCTGTCTATATAAGATTTTGTACTCATTCTCCAAAGGAACCTGTTAGGATACCTGTCCATCACCTAGTCTAATGTACTTGTCTCATCTTTAATATGCTAAAAATGTTGAGCCATGTATTGTTTCTAAATGAAGCACATGTGTGCTGCAGAGTAGAAACAGAAATGTGCTGATACAGGAAACTCTACTTGTTTGTTAGCAGTGATATTGGAAAAAATCCATCTCTCCTAGCAGGACAATCTCATCATATTAAAAGTTATGGATTTCTTGCTTAAGCATTCTACACTAGCTGCAGAGCTATATAAACTTGCTTCTGCTTATCAAGCGAGCCAACAATACACAAAAAGAAAATTTAACATCTTTTAACATTTCTGCCTTCATATGGGAGTTCTCCTGAAATGAGTTCTTCAATTATCCTGATGGATCTGTTTAGTGAGTTGGTACTGTTTCCTGGCTTATAAAAGCCAGTGCATTACTATGCAACACTGTGTATGTGGTATTGAAATGAGATCAACATCATTGCTTTACTACATTTTAAGCAGAAGTTAGCACACGTTATAAAAATTGTAAAGTCTTTGGAGTTAGATAGTCTAACAATATATTCTAAAACCTGTGCTGGATTTTGTTGGCAAATAATTAGAGGTGCATGAAAAAATGAACTGTCGGTGGCTTCTTTCTTAAATAACTAATGAGTATTAATCAATATCATGCAATGATTATCAGAGGATGCATTTTATTTTTCTTCTCCTTGGATAATGAAGGAAATATGCTTTAGAAAAGATGATAAACATACTGAAGTAAAATTATTAATTTCAAAATAAAGTTGTAACCTTATTTTACCTGTAGGAGATAATATATAGCCCTATGTATGAAATTCAATTCAGAAAAAAAACATTCGCTACATCTGAGATTAACTGTGTATGACATCCAAGAATGTTTCAGAGCATCATTTATTGGATTGACTGTGTTGTACAAGTATGCAAAATATTTACATCTTTAGTTCTCCAAATTATTAAGCTGCTAAGATTTGTCTGTGAAAGGAAGTTTTAACAAACCAGTTTGTAGATGTTCCCTCTGAACCCAATATCGTCAGCTCCGTGTGTGTTTGTGTGTGTCTGCATTTGCATGTGTGTGTGCATGCACAGATTTTTCAGTCCTTACACCATAAAAAACTTTGGAATTGTTTGACCCTGTAAACACAAAATTCATGTATCTCACCCTGGGACAAATGCATTCCTTTTAAAAGCAGCATATGGGCAGCCTTGGACCGATGTTAGTTTATTGTCACTGCTTGATAACGTTTAATGGAAAAGATACAAGAGTGCCAAAGAATTTTAATTATTTTTGTGATAAAGTTATATGTTCGGCCTTGAAAAAGTGGAGATAATGCTGGGATTCATTATTATTCCCAGTGTGTTTAAACAGACGACACAGAATGCAAACAAAAGCAGATGAAATTTGAAAAGTATTATCAATATTGCAGATAGCAGATGCCCTTTCCAATCAGAACAAGCATATCTTCTATAGCAACTTTATGGTTGAGTAGTTTATTCATTTCTATTAGAAGGTTGTACGTTTCTAAAATATGTAGATGGTATCTAGAAAACCAACCAACCAGTAGGGTCATTTTGCTTGTTTTCCTAAATTTATTATTTCACTTTTGCAGGCTTGATCTGAGGTGCATTAACATGGGAGTGAAATCTCATTGTGTCAAATCCTATCTTGTATATGACCTTTCACGTGTTTTACTGTGGTTCTGAGAAGGAAATGCTAAGAGGTGTCTATCCTGTAGGGTTTTGCCAGGGTTCTCTTTATGCTGCAGTAATTAAAACTGGACCCATCTTCCTGTAAAATTTTTCTTCTTCTCCGCCTTACAGCTTGAAAGAAAAATTTTGCTTTGGATGCAGCACCTAATTCAAACTTACGTTATTTTAAGAATGCCTGAGGTATAGACCCTGCAACTGTGAGGTCGTGGGCACTGCGTGCCAGAGCTGGGAACCCGCCAGGGACCCACGAGCTCTGCCGTGGTGGGTCTGACTGCAGGACCCAGACCCCAGCAGCACCCTGCGCACCCACCTGGCAGTGTGGAGCTTTTAAAAAGCATTTCCACACTCAAGCAATAACATAACCAACCCAGTTATTTCTGTGTGATGTTGTTTGAGGCTTTCATTCTGTATTTTTAATTTTGAAAGGCAACAGCAAACATTTAAAAGGCCCCATTCTGTGGTAGGCTATGACCTGGTGAGCTTTCATGGTGAAAACAGTGTGCTGATGTATTTCCTCTGTAGAGAAATGGCGAAAATGTGCATCTTCAGAAAATATATTCCACATGGTTTCCTGCTACCTGTTCATATGCCAATTATACTTTCAGGTTTGCATCTGAAATTCTTATCTGCCTAGTAACATCCTATCCTCTGAAATGTCTGTAGTCCACTTAGTCATACTTAAAGCTGCGTGTAAGTGGTTCTCTACATGCAAGCACAAAAACTAAGAATATTCCACTGATTGTTTAAAAAAAAAAAAAATGGATTCTCTTCCACAAAGTATTTGGAGGATGTTGCTTTGAGACCTTGATTTCAGGCATCAATGGAAGAACAATGAATCCTTTAAAAAAATATAAATAATCAGTGGTTGGTCCATCTAAAAGCTAAAACAAAACAAAACAAAAGCACCAGACAAACCTGCTGTGGTACTCTGTGGAAGTTCTCCCCAGGTGAAGGTGCAAAACAGCAGGAGACAGCTGTGTCCTTGGAGGCTGTGAAAAAGGAGATGCTTCCTGGGGTTGCATCAGCTAAGCCTGTGCCCCATCAACCTGCCGTCTCTGCTCCAAGGATCCCAGAGGGATGTGTGTGCTGGGGATGGGGAGGGGGAAGAATAAGAAGAAGGAGAAGAAGAGGAGGAGGAGAGGACTACTTTCCCCATGATGGTCCTCAACCAACTCAGACTTCAATTGGGCAAGTGTTGGGGTGTTACACCTGGCTCTGTTGAGGTGGCAGCAGCTCCGTCACTCCCAGCTCTGAGGCCTTTTGTGGGTATTGAAAGCTGTGCCAAAACGTGTTTGCAATGTGAGTTCAGGAAATTTAATCACAAGATGATAGCAAGTGTAGGATAGGTCCTAAGGGGCTCTAAAATTGGACAGCGTGGAGGGAAGATGAAGTTTAGGGCATCCCATCTTTAAACTGCATTAGGAGTATGTGCCTGTGTCTTCACCATGGTGGCTTTTCCTAACACTGGTGCATTGCCTCTGAATGTGATGGAGTGCATGAATGTAAGATGTGACACCAAGCCTTGGGGCTCGTCCCCTGTACTGTGCCCTGTGCCTGGTGGTGTGAGCCGGTGGGGAGGGTGCAGAGTTGTGGTGGTAAGGCAAAGCTGTGCCAGCGTTTCCTGTTGCCCCTGCGTGTGCTTCTTTTTCCTGCTTGTGTGTATCTTTTACTTGCCGTCTTCTGTTACAGCCCCTAATGCACATCTAATATAATTTTACAGAGCGGTATTATCTGACGTACACAAACACGCGTCCTTTGCCTCCTCCTTCCCGGTGGTGCGGCACGCTGCCCAGCCCACCCAAGGACCCGAGATGTCAGTGCTCTTGCTGCATTTATGGTTGAGCAGTATCATCCCAGCGCATCCGTTACTTAGCAGACTTCCATAATGAACGCACTCCGTAAATATAAAAGCATTTCTAGAAAGTTGTTTGGCCGTTATAAAAAGCACCGGTGCTGAGTCATGCGCTTCCCAGCCTGCGGGAAACGGCCAGTGATTATTTCACGTCATTTTGTGTTGGGCTGCGATAACTTCAGGGAAAACGTGGCCACCAAAACTGACAACTCATGCTGATCTGCTGCTCCGTGCTCGCGGTGCCATCTGTTAGCACGTGTCACTATAGGTATGGAGATGTATTGTATAGCAGACTGAAGTCTATATTTCAAAATTGCTGGGAAGCAAGAGGCACACAAAGGAACTGTAATAAGTACAAAGTGTAATTAAATTTTGCTCTAAGAACTGCCATAGTCAGTTAAATCAGACCAGTTTAGATGTCATTATTTAGCCAATAGAGTAAATCTTATTTATAGAAGTCCAGGTCTGGCTCCACTTGTTTTCTGATAAGCAGTGGTAGGTTATTGACTTTAATGCGTGATGCTTATAACAGAAAGATGCATAAATAAACATGGACAAAGCGAGGGCAGAAGAGCACTGCTAAATTATCTCTGCAATTGTCGGTGCCCTCAGCTTGGGCAAAGGCCTAGGCTTGGGTATCAATTCCTGTTTTCATTTTCTTCTTTTAATTGATCTCGTTGAGCAGCCATTACCCAAATAGTAAGGGAGAGGGAGGGTCTCATCAGGAACTGCTGATGCTGCAGCTCTGTGCTGTTTCATCCAGGAATCAGATATCAAAAGCGGAGAACTAAGGGGTGAATTATGCCCACCTGGGGAACAAAGGGGAGGATTTTTTTCCAAATTTAGGTAGGTGGGTTTTAAAAATGAAGGAACCGCTGGAGAAAACTTGAGAGAGAGTATAGGACAGAACAATGTAGGTAGATGTGGTATCCCCAGCAGTTTTCCTGGAGAGGAAAGTCTGAAAAAGTAACTGAGGGATAGTGGAAAACCAGCAGCTGCATGAGATAATGCACCAGAGCTCAGGTGTTTTGCATTGAATTTTCCGTAGGGTCTCTGCAGTGCTCAAGTTCAGTGTGAGAGAAACAGTTCTGGTATTTTCAAGCCTTGTTAGAGCAGCAAACACTAGAAATCTCCAGCGAAATTGCTGGCACGTGATTTTCTTACTTTACTTTCCCACACTCTGAGCGCTCAGAAGGTTTGGATGACTGTCTGGATTTTTGTGGTCTCATAATTAAGCTAAAATGCAACCTCGGCATGTTTTGGAGCTTGTCAAACACAAATTAAAATGAGTGAAGCAAGGAAGGGTTAAAGAGCGCATGGAAGCTCGCTTCCCAGTGGTGTTCGGTTAACGCAGAGGGTTATGGATGCTCAGCGCTTGCAGCTACAACGTGCTCACAGGTAAACCTGGTTGGGAGTGGAGTTGGGGTAAGGGTGAGGTTCCTCACGGAAAGAGTGGGGGAAGCGGCAGCGATTGCCACTACCCTGAAGGTCGTCTCCTTTGCACACTGGAGTACGTGATCAGGGCCAATTCCCGGATCTACTGGAGTGTCATCCAAAAAACTTTTTCTGTAAGGTTTTAATGGAGGGAATTTAAAACCATGCATATTCTTCCTTTGATGAAGAAGAGATGGAAAACTTCAGAGAAAGAAATGTCAGGGAGCCACAGAAGTGTTTTCTGTTTGTGACAGAAGCTGGTCTCATTCAACAAGCGTTGGCCTGCACCGGAGAGCTTCGTGCTTTGAGCAAGTGGGGATCTAAGCAGGAAGGATCTTTGGCTTCCTGAATTGCAGCTTGATTTTTAAGGTATTTATATGTGAAGCGTGTATGGCAGGATGGGCCAATTCTTCTCTGCGTTAGCCTGATGTAAACCTGCAGTAATGGCTTGACATCCCAAGGTGCTGGTTCCCTCTGGTCATATCAACTTGAATGGGAACATTGGGAACGGAACGCTTGAGGGTGTTGCACCGTGAATCCCTAGATCACCACAAGATTCCCTGCTGGCATGTGTGGTTTAACCCAGAGCAGCAACATGTCTGTTGGTACCCGGGTACGGTTGCTCCGGGTTTGCCACGATGCAAACAAGATCGTAATCTGGTGCTCGTCGTGAGGTGCTGCGAGCGTGACGCTGTGTTCTCCCAGCCGCCTGTCGCACGTGGAGATAAACGGGCGCGTCATGCCAATATACAGCCGGCAAATTGTACGCGTGATGGTGAAAACACTGTGCTGTTTACACTGAGAAGAACAGAACCGAAAGGCCACGGAAGGAAATATAATTTGTTAAAAACAGGGAATAACATTGATTAAAATGAAAGGCACTGTTCCAGCACTTTACTGTAGAGAAGTATGTCCCCAGGTTCCTTGCACTTGGCCTGTGATTATACAACAGATTTTAAAACTGTGATATCTACAAATCTACATCAAAATATATTCTATAGCTGTAGGAAACAGCTCTGAATTGTTAACCTTCTCTCCAGGTACTGGAGGTAACACACTGTGAGATTAGATGTATATTTTCTTCAAGATATACCACCCATCGAGGAGTCCATATTTACATCTTTTGTTGATATTTTTTATAGATTAAAAGAGTCTCTTTTCTGGTGATAATTCTGCTAAGTACTGTAATTTGCTACCACTAATATTTGTCTGAGTCCTAGTTTGCAAAATATATTTGAAACCACTTTATAAAGTCTCATAATTGCTTCTTTGTAGAGCTGGTATAATGAGTAGTTTCTTTATCCAGCCTTTATCCTGTTAACCTTAGAGGTGAGCGACTGCTTGCTGGAGTAGTTGGGGAATGTCTTAGCACTGTTGAGCCATTTAATTTCACTACTAATTTCATAGTGGTGACACAGAACTGGCTATGAGCAAGCTCGCAGTTATTTCAAGGGTTTTCAGTTAGCATTGAATCAGGACCAGGTTCACTAAAATGAAATTGAAATAAATGCACATGTAGATGATTTTTTTTAATGCATAAATTGATCTGCATTTATGTGCCCAATCCACATTAAAACATTGACCTGCTGTTGAAGGATGGGAGCTCAGCATATAAAGCAGCTCTAGCATCATAAATGAGAACTCACACCACTGCGCTGGGAGTTCGTTCTCCGCTTCCTTTACGAACTCCTTGGTTATCCAAATCTTACTATAGGCTTCCTGGAAAATACAAATTCACATTTTTGGGGTTTTTTTGGGCCATTTTTACAAAATTAGCAATCGGTGTGCTGTGCTGTTTAGCACGTAGGATGGCTTCCAGGGTTGCTCTTTCTGCAAAGGAGAATTTCCTGTTACTCTAGTGTTTGCTTTAGATGAGCAGAGCTGGCTTGTGCAGAACTTGTCTCCTCTCCAAAATCGTCTGTGAAGTTATGCTGCTTCCCAAAGCAGAGCTCATTTTGCCCCAGAGCTGGCTGTATTTCAGAGGGGAGGTCGTCCCTCTTTGCGAGTATAGCCTAGAGTGTGCCTGCGTGGGGAATTTTGCTGTTTCTGTGCTGTTGCTTTTGCTGTTACTGCAACAGTTGGGTGATCTGAAAGAAGTGTGATTTGAGGGTCACTAAACATGAGAGGGAGAGCTTTCAGTCTGGCATATGAGAGTATTTATGGCAGTGCTTATGAAATGCTGTCACTGTCTCATCTTATGGAGTATGTATACGTTTATAAAGAGGGTAGGAATAAAGTTTGATTAAAACACTGGGGGTTACAGGGGGGTCCAAAAAGTTGAGAATTAAGGCATTAAATGCTCCCTGCCTATAAATCATCCCTGGGGGAAGAGGGCCATGGCAAAGACTTGCCTGCACTCTGACGTGGGCAGTGGTTGACCCTTGACAGCGGTCACCGCTGACAAAGGGACGCATGGGGTGATGGAGCAGCAAGAGCTCGCTCTTCCCCAGTACCAACCCCCCCCCCCAGGTCCCCTTGGCCACTGCCAAGACCCCCGGGGTGCCTTGGGGTCTTTTCTGCCTCCTCCTACCACCTGCTCTTTCTGAGCTGCAGCATGCTGTTAGCTGAGCAGGGGTGTAATGCGTTTACCTGGGGAACTGCCAGAGTACATGTGCCGTTGTTAGTGAGCGGTGGCTGCCTGGCGGGGAGAGGGACAAAAACCGCTGTGTTACTCTTATGTGACTGGTTTTATCGCTATGCATCTTGCATAGGCATCTAACTGCTGCAGCACTTACCTACGAGCTGTGATTTAGCAGCCTGCTAAAGCCAGCTCCTCCATTGGACAGGCATGTGCACTTCATACTTGGGCCACTGCAGGCATTTTATCATCCAGAGGTCGTCGCTGCTAAATATTAAGGGTGAATTTTGCACTGAAATACAGAGTTCTGATTGTGCACTTCATTTTGATCTTTCAATGCTTCTGTCGTTAGTGACATTGTCATTTAATGTGGACATTCATTTAGACATACATCTGTACCTGCCTGGAAAGCATTTTCGATGGCTGCACTCTCAATTCAGGTCTGCTCCCTCTCGTAGACTCTAAGCAAAAGTTGATAACATTTGAAATTTAATGAGGTTGGTATTGTGCAATTTATCTCTTATAAAAGTTTCAGGAGCTTTTTTGCACACTTTTCTCTACTGTTTAAAAGGAATTCTCAAAAGCCTGGAGTTGGAGGAACATACCTGTCCATGCATCATTGCAGCCTGCACCTTTCATTCTTTTAATCTGAGCTTCATCTCTTTTGTGAAACGTAACCTCAAACATGGAACTTGTTACATCAGACTCTATAAAATTCATAACTAGATGTCTTGTGTTTGGAGTGTTTTCTGTTAACTGTAAGAAGTAGGGAAGGACTAAAGATGGCTTATATAGAAAGATTTTATAGGTTTAGTAAAGGCTGGTTTTCCTCATGAGAGAATTTCTAGCTCTGCTGTATTTTTTTTTCTTCATTACTAGGACCAAATCTATGCCAGTGTATTGGATAGGTTCCTAAACTTTAATCCAGTGTTTTGTCCGCATCTGAAACTTCACTTAACGTCATCCCATTCATTCTGATCTCCACAATGTAGTTTTGCTGCACACCGCGGCGTGACAATATTGCCCCGCCAGACCCCAGTACAAGCTGCGCAAGCCATTCTGTAAGGCTGCTTCTCCACCTTTTTCAGACATTTATTTTAAGCATCTGGTCATGAAACACAGAATCTGCACTCAACCTCCTTATAGCCCCATCCAGAAACTCCCCTCCCGTCTGACCAGTATGTTTTCCAAAATACTCCCGGTCCTTCCAAAAAGATGGTTTTATTCTTCTAAGTTTCAGATTTAAAATCTGGATGAGTGAGAGATCTCGGATGAGAGATGCATTAGCAGAACTGATTTCTCTTGTTACCAGTTCAAAAGGCTTCAGTATGCAGCACAAATGATTCATAAGTATCCATTGTTCAGAGTTCAGGATAAAGAGTTCAGAATCAAAGCTCTGCTTTAATGTGCGCTCATGCATTTCTTTTTTCAGTAAGAGCATTCTCTTCATATATATAGCAAATGAAATTCAAACTTGTTTAAGCTGCAGTTCTGGTAAATTGCTCTGCCTCTGAAGTTAGCTTAGAATATCATGAGAGTTATAGAAACCGTTACAGATTTTGCTAGTATTGCAAAAACTTAGTCCTTAGTTATAATCAAGCAAGAGATGTTTAATAAATAGAACAGCAAAACAAGCGATCACCTCGTGTTTTTCCTGGGTTTGGACCTGGTGTCAGCCCTGCTGGCAGATCCTGAGAGCACAGCCACGCAGGATTTTAGCTGGGGGGGGGGAGGGGGGGGGGCGGTGTTTCTTGTTGGCCTTTGTCGAGGGGAGAGACAGGCAGATTTTTGCGTGGGAAGGCAGAGTGCCAGCCAGTGGGCAGTGATTAAGGGGTATTCCGATGTCTAGATGTCTGTCCAAACGCTTGTCATCGAGTGAACCGTGCCCAATATTGCTTCTTTCAGAGCCTTCTTTATCTTTCATTTTAGTGTTTCATAGATCCGAGTTACTGTCACTGCTGCAGTACTGTGTTTTCTCCTGGCGTCTTGTATCATGGCTGAGCATACTGAATGGGCTCTCTAAAACCTTTCTTATCAATGGAGTACAACAAGCCCAATGCAATCATCCTTTCAATTATCTTCTTCATCTCAAGTGTCACCAGATAAGTGCTGGCATAATATTCTTTGAACATTTCAGATATTGTTCCTTGCTTTTTGGCTATAAATGTATGAATATGGGATAAAGATTAAGATATCTCGTGTTTTACCCTTATTATTCACAGACGAAACTATTCTTGCTCTCCTAAAAGATTCTCTTTTCCCCATCTCTTTAGTTTCAATTCTCATTGGGGTCTGGGTGATGATCAGAATATGGGGCTAAGTGTTGTGTGTTGCAACAGGAGTCGTGCCCTGTAGGATCAGGTCAAAATCCAGAGAGCCTGGTTCGGTGTTGTGCAGCCTCTGAAATCAGCTTGACGTGGAGGTGACCTGGCAGTGGGTTACGGGGCAGGACTCCCCAGATGGGACTTTGTAGATGACCAGTCAGGGGTATGCAGCTCACCCTCTGCTTGCTCAGTCCTGGAGAGGCTTTCTGAGAGTTTAGGGCCATTGGGTGGAGGGGGAAGGAGGTTTTCATTTATCTGCCTTCATTTATTTTCACTTGGTAAATGAAATTTGACTCCGTTAAACCACAGGCCTTTCTGAACTCTTTGGTCCAGGAAGCACTTGTGAACAGACTGAAGAACGAGGCATCCCTCTGTGCTCTGAAGATGATTGGTTCTCTGCCCCCTGTTCATTTTGAGGTATATCAGGTGTTTCTTTCTGCACACCTATGTGCTTTGTGGGTGGTGTTTCCCTTGCTGTTGGTATCTCTGCCTGGGTACATCAGTGCATTTCTTTCTGGTGCCACCAGAGAGGGGTTGTCCTTGTCATGGTGGAGGAGGAAAGAAGGGGGACAGTAGGCCCTCATATGCTGAATTGTTACTATTTGAGAGTGCATTGTGTTAAAGGCTGCAGGGATGTCCATGGGCTATGTGAACGTGGCATTGACCTCCTGCCTGGAGTCTGAAGGAGCGGGAAGAGACACCAGCTGCTGGTGGGTTCCAGCTGCAGGATCAGTAGAAAGCGCATGGTTTCTAAAATGCCCTTTGGGATGGGATTGTAACAGGGATAAGAAACCAGTCTAGGACCTGCATGTCTCTGGACACAGCATCCACCTGGGAACTGGAAGATCTGGGGTTTTAGCACTGTTCCCCCACGTGCTTGGATCAGGGCATTTACCTCCCTGAGCTTAAGAAGCTGTATAAAGCTTACAGGATCTTTGTGACAAGAGCAGTTTATATTACTAAAGCCCAGCATTCGCAACCACGAGTCAGGCTCCCCAGAAGCATGATGCTGGCTTACGAAGAGGGTTTTCAAGTGATTTTTGTCTTTTGTTCATTGCCTTTTGGTTTGGAGACCATTAGATTAATTTAGCAATATTCTTGAGGTTGTCTCTACAATTAGGAGAGCTCAAAACACTTTTAAATTTAAGGAATTAATGGTGATGTAATTATGAAGAGCTTTAGGAGAAACACCAAATATGGCATTATGAGTGAATCCTGAGGATTGGCAAGTAGGAGATTCGTGTGGGAACAAGAGAGGAATGTAGGCTTTGGTTCAAAGAGTTATTTTAAAGGAAAAATATTGAAAATCAAGTGTGATGAAAAACAATGATCCTAATGAAGGACAAACCCCATTCATTGTACTCCAGTTGTGCTTTCTTATTAGCCATTATAAAGCTGTGGGGGGACAGCAGTGGTGACAACAAACGCAGGCAAGAAACTACACAGATACAGCTTCAATCTCTCCATTAAAAAAATGTTTCATGGTTGCACACAGCTACATAATGTATTTTCATGCTTACACGTTTCAAGCATTTTTGAAAGTCACACAATTGTTTTGGTGTTTTAAGTTCTAACTTGATGAATATACAATGGGAAAGAGGGAAGGACAACCTGGGAGGAGAGGAGTCAGGCTTTCCAAGGAAACGTTGAAGCGTTGCATTGATTGCTGCGAAAATTCATTTCAATTCCACCTCATTTCTTCATTAGGCATTTTAAAGCCATGCTTTCTTGGGTTAGTTTCGGCAGGTCTCTCAGTCTGACTCCAGGGGCGGTGGTTTTAAGGACGTGGGCCAATTTGCACTAAGTTATGCTGCTTCACTGCAGGTACAGTTGCACCGGATTGATGGTGGTGGAAAGGGGGAGACTTTAGACCTCTGAGTTACACCAGCCTTGTATAAATGTAGTGACTTTTACACACAGGTGGGTTATTTTGCAAATATGTAAACTGAAATACAGAGTTCAGGGCCATGCTTTACGAGTCGTAAGCACTTTATGAGAAGGATTTTGAAGGAGCTCAGTTTCTATTTGGATATCCAAGAAAAATAATAAGCTCTCATACTCAGAAGCGACTTGCTGGTGGCTATACCAAGTCCTGAGCAAGAACCAAAACAAACCTCAAAACCTCTTCCTGAGACAAAGAGTTGTTGACTTTGGTTTCAAAATATGTTTTATTTTAATGAAAGAATAGAGCGAAGGGGAGAAATATTAGACGAAATTTGTTACTCCTTTGCCAGATGTCTAAAGCTTTGCAGCAAATATTGGCAAGGCAGCAGACATCACTTTCAAAAGTTGTTCTCCATGTGTCTTAGATGTGTTTATCTGGTTTATGGGTAGGTCTTGGCATTTGAAAAAACACGTCAAACTGAAATGCAGGCTGACTATTGGCACTTTGATCTTACCAGCCACTTTTTGTTTAATGTAGATATGACACCAGCTAAAGTGAAGAGAAAAGCTCATAATAAAACCAGAACTCGATTAATCACCATTTCTCAAAGGACATTTACACTTTAACAAAACAGAGTAAGCACAGTAAGGTGAGATATACCTTCTCCCCATTGGCTGCCATAGCACATCTTTGTCCATTGTCCTGAGTTTATTGTATTCAGGCATTTCTTAATCTCTCAAGCATCTATCTGCACTATAAAATTGTTTGAGTAGTGAATGCACAACTGAACACTCCTATATTACCTTGCTTGGCAAAACCAATAAATCCCCCAGAAAGCTAATGGCAGTGTGTTGGTAACCACAAATAAAAGCTGACATGATAGTCATGTAGGAACATGATCACTTAGAGACGTACAGGCACTGCTGCCTAAGACAGCTCTGAAACTGGGAAGTTGGATTCTACTTTCTCCTGTGCCGTAGATTTCTACCTTTTTACATTAGTTTTCAGGGGAAACCAAAAGCTGCGTGTTGTTCTGCAGTTCTGGTAAATGTTTTTTTAAATGGCCATCCCACACAGAATTTTTTATGAGGATTCAGGTATTCATACCTGCAAAGTGTTTGAGATCATCCTGGTCAGGAAAAGTCCACGCCCAGACTTCTTGAAGGTGTGATTAGGACCTTGCAGAAGCAGTCTCAGAGGAACTGGTCTTTTACAAAGTGATATGGTCCAGTCCCAGGACAGGCAGATAGCCTGTATTCAGTGCAGGACATGGTTCATCTTGGTGTCTTGCTCCTCTGTGTATTCATTGCTCTGGAGCCCCTTGCAGCCTCCCTGGGGGCTTCTGCCCCTGCCACCCACAGGGAGATGGGTGCTTGTCCATCTCTGAGTGTGCTCTCCTGTTGCTCATCTCTCTGCATGGCGCATGTAGCATTACCATAACAGGTTGATAGGTTCAAAGTTACTGAGCCAATCGTCAGCAGCTGAGAAGGTGCTTAACAAAAGTGTGTTCTCCTTGATTGTCTTGTATCCTTTAATGCCTTTTATTCACTAATGAATCCGACTCCTTTGTATGGTACATTGGAAGAATTGCTATTCTACCTCACTGCATAATTATTATCACTATTAATGAGTATGTTATTCTGTCACCAGTATTTATCTAACAGAAGAAACAGATACCTGGCCCGTGCTGTGATGCAGGAGTCAGTAGGTTAAATACTCACTTCTGTGAATTGTGATGAACAATCCAGCCAAAGTGGCCGCAGCATGGTTGGGTGGCTGCTTTTAGAGACACTCAACACGTGTAGGTGTAGGATACACAAGCAGCTCTTCTTGCTGGTTGTGCGATGCTGCTTTTGGGAATGGTCCTGCCTCCCTGTCTTTTGGCATCAGCACCTACCTGAAGATAAAATGTAGAGCAAATGAGTTAGGCTCAGCAGAAGATGGGATGTTTTTATACTTTGCCTCTTCATTAAGATTTGGTTCCTTAGAAAAGCTGCTTAAATGGTGTTACAACTGCTTTGATACGGACTCTTAGTTATGAAAAGGGAGCAAGAGTCACTAGTGTTAGGTGAAAAGACTGCAGAGGTGGCAGGGAACCTTGACTATCAACACGTCAGAAGGATGAGTCCAAAAAGACACGGTTAGTGTTACGAATTTCTTGTGAAGCCCATGGCAAAGCTATTCTAGAGGCTTTCAAGAAAGGGACTTATGTCAGTCTTATTGTAGTTCCTTGAGGGAATAGATTTTGCACGCAGAGGGGAGGAGAGACTGAAGTGAGGCATCTGTCACTTTCTTCTAGTGTTTATGATCCCTTAAAATAAAGATGAAAATTAAAGGAATGCGTTTCTCTCATATCAAGAGTTCTTATGTTCTTCTTTAACTGGCCTCATGCAGAAGATTTCGGCTAGTTTAGCTGCTTGTAATTTTTGTGGTGTGCAGCTCTCGCTGGCTTCCCTTGTACCAAACACACATGAGCCATTCCTTTACTGTGGGTGGTATGAAGCAAACAGCTGTGCGTGTGTTGCGCTGAATTTAATGTGCATCATGGTAACAGAGAATCAGTCTGAGAAGAGACTTCTTTTGCGACGCTGTTAGCTTTGGATTTATATACTTTACTAGCTATCGGAGCATTTTCATTATTGCGGCTATTGGTTAGACCCGCTATAACTCCAGTAAAACCAAGAGACACCGAGTTGCAACACTTACAATATGCAGTATGCACACACAACCTGGATCAACCTAATTTCAGCATAGCAAACACAAAACAAAAGCTGTATATGACTTCTTAGCCTTTGTGCACATCTGCATTATTATAAATGCTAATATAATTCTGCAATGATAAATAATTAAACAATTATGGTCATGAATCAATAAGTTTAGCACATTTTTTCATCAGCAAATTGTACTGTATAAACAAGAAATATAAATTACCAAGTCTAATTTTCACTGAAAATTGTAAGCATTTTATATCTAATAATTAAAAAAGTATTAGAATTCAATGTAAGATACTTAGAACTTTAAAATTTTCTCGTTTTAACCAAACACCATTAAATTGTCATGTTTTATGTTTCTGAATCTGATTAACATTTTGAGATCTGACTTTTGCAATCATTCTCTTTGTTTTCCTCTGCTAGAATCCCCTTGCTCAACCTCTGGTTTCTCCTGAACACAGTTTATCAGCTTGAATCCAGCTTCGGTTAACCTCATTATATTGCCTTTAGGAAAATATAACATTTAAAGAGAAATATTCAAGTACCTTTCTTCTAAGATTTTGAGAGATCTAGCTATTTTTATCATGTACGAAGCATTTTGCTGCAGACGGTGCAATATGGAGGCAGGGAGAAGAGAAAGCTTTTACAACTACCTTTGCATTTATCTGGAGGTTGTAGGACTGCCTGTAATCTTTCCCACTCTCAGATCTTTGGCATTGGTAAGGAATCTATCACCCCAAATACTGGTATCTAGCTACAAAATGTAAAAGTAATCTTGCTCTACACTAGAAGTAGGGTAAAACCCAGTGTCTTTTTGGAGAAAAAGCTGAGTTCTGTATTTTTTTAAGGTGAGCGTGTTTTCTATGCCGAACATCTTGTGTGAACTAAGGATTTGCCACAAAGGAAGTTACTGTGGAATAGCTGTTCCTGACTGCTCACCATCGGTGTTCTCGGTGGTCATGCTTTAACCCAGGGAAATGCTCGATCTGTTTCTACTTTGCCTCTTGCACTATCAACGAAACCCCCGCTTAGCCAAGGCATGTTAGACCAGGAAATTTGGAAAAACACCAGGTTCAGGGTGGTGTTGGCATTGCAGCACCAGAGCCGAGTGGGACACCTTGGCACCAGGGCACTCCGATCGCTCCCTGACCTGCAGGGCGGGTACCAAACCAGCGAGGGTTCATCCTCCTTGTATTAGCCTAGGACAAAGCTGGTGGGACTGGTTTGTCGGAGATGGTGGAGTTACACTGCACCACTGTGCTGGAAAAGCTTTTCTTTGCGGGAAAATTCGGTAAACCAAAAAACTGATATTTATCTGATTCCCATGTGTTTGGTGGTGTGAATAAGTCACGGCAGTGATTCTTTGTGGTGGCCCTATCTGCAGTTCTACAAATACTCAATCTAAGCGACTCTGCAAAATGACAAATAGGATGTGAAGAAGGTTATGCTACTCTTCAGAAAATACGAGAGATCAGGAAGGGAATTTGATGCCGTACAGGAGGTGCTGTGACCCGGAAAAGGCAGCGTCACCAGAAGCAGCGTGCTGTCTCAGGTCTGAGAAAATTTTGCCTGGCTTCATAATGGAAGCTTGCGGTGTTAGAGGGGGGACTCCATCCACTGAAGAGTTAAAGTTTATTGGCAGGTTTTTTTACAGTCTAGTAGCCTCACCCAAGCCGCTCCACCAAGCTAGGGGATCAAGGACTCTTCCTCCTAGTTTTAATGCTGGCTGGCAAGCAATTAGTGATTTGTCTTACAGAGAGGACTCTCAAAGATAGTATGTTTAGAAATGTAAACAAGTATTGTGCCTTTGGGGGGGGGGGGGGGCGGGTGGAGAAGAAAAAAGTCTCTTCACCTTCTTGTCTTTATCTTCCTTTTTGTTTACCCTGTCTTCCTCCTTTTGATGACTAAGAGAAAGAAAACTACATATGGAGTCTGAAGAGCTCTACTTTGAGTTTCTTCCTTGTACTGCTGCATCTGCTCCTCTTCCTCTGGTTTTCCCAATGCGCCGTGTTTCCATTTGTGGGCGTAAGTGTCTTTGCCTCTGATGCCAATGTCACTCGTCTTGTGGCAAGCAGGTTTTGTTTTACTGCATGGCTCTTAGCAACATGTTTTCTGCATTCTGCTCTCTCTGTTGTGGAGTTCACACTTCCAAAGTCTAGAGATATAGATTGCTCTGCTTCCACGTACACGGTTTTGTCAAAACACTTGAAGTCAAATCTCAGAACGCATTCCTTTTCCTCCTGCAGAGTTACTGATTTCCTGTTTCACTCCGAAGCAGGTCTACACTGACCATCTTTGAGCTCTGTGAATCCCATGCACCCACTATTCTCAGATTCCAATATAAAATATTTGCAGAAAATTTTACACACCCATGATCTGGATTTTTTAGGTGGGTGAAAAAGCATATATTGATTTTCAATTTACAGTACCAGTATTTAAAGGTATGGATGTGATAAAAGTCCTAAAATGTAAGTGGCAGGGCAAAACTGTAGAAAATTCTCATTTGCTTCTATGATAAATCAATGGAACCTGTGGAGAAGTAATAATACAATCATGTGTTTAACATAGTTCTTTATTTTTAAGATATCTACATTTTAAACACTCAGATTCCACCTACAAAACTGCATTACAGGATGCCCAGTAGGTTTAAAAGTATTTCAGAGATGTTGCTTTCATGCTTTGAATCCTTGAAAAGCCAAATACATTCACTTCTGAAACGAAACCTTCGTTTTCACTGTTAAGAAAAAAAAAAGAAAAATGTTTAATGGCACATATGGCATAATTTCATGTGACATCTGTTTTGTAACAAACAATATTTAGCTCACTTATTTGCTGAATGATACAGTACATGCTGCAAACAAAAAGTCCAATGAACAGTTTTACATAGTTCGTAATATATCAATATTTATCGCAAAAGAATGCAAAACTTAAACATTTAAGCATGTTATTGATTGTAATATGCAAAACATTGATTACTGCATGCTGCCAATGCAAAGAAAGTCTACTGAATGCCTTATGGGGTATGAAAATTAGGTAGATTTCTGAAAGAATAAATGATGTCCTCCCACTGGTGACATTTAGGCTTATGCCCCCTCAACCTAATTTGTGTCATCTTATAGGAGACAGCTGTCAATATATTTAGGTTGGTTTAGCTCATAACAGCAGAAATGGTGAGAGACTATTGGCTTAATTGCATGGAGTGATTGATTCTAATGGAAACAACATTTAGAAACTCAAAATGCACTTTCTGTTGGCAGATCTAATAGAATATTGGAGCATCATACATATACTGTGCTTTCTGCAAGGACTGCGAAAGGACAGTCATGGGTTTTTACGTTGCTTTTTTTTAAAATTTGATTTTAACGTTTAAATTATTTGTCTCTGTGATGGTTTAGTTTTATTATTTAAATATAGTTGGACAGAAACCAGAACACCAAAATGATGCTGAAGCCACACGCTGGTACAGTAATTGTAGAAGGAAGACTGTGTTCAGGTAGATTGGCTGAAGGCACCGAAATAAACGTTCGCAATTGCAATGCTGTGAAATGGCATGAGGTTTCTGGGGCCGTGCCTGGTGTCGCAATGCACTTCAGAAGGGTGCCCTGAAAACAAACCCTGCTGGGGCGGCTCACGTGGGTGCCACGGTCCCTGATGGATGATTTCAGCATAGCCTCTCCCATGAATCCCAGAGAATTTCTGGAAGCATGTGGGCTGGGCTGAAGGAAACAAACCAGGGGCTGACGCACGCCTGGAGTTGGAGCAGAGCAAGGTCTCTCCCTTTCTGATGCTCCTCCTCAACTCCATGTGTAGCCAAATCATTTTCTTTAGCCCCCGCGATTGTTTGTGGGTCTAGGGATGCCTGGATGGGTGGGCACGAAAGTTTGTCTGGCACTCTTGGAGGAAGCGTGTTGCCACTGACGGCCGCTCTGGCGTTGCAGAACGTGAACCTGCCTGGACAGGAGGAAGGGAAGCCTGCGCCAGCTCTCTTTTCTCCAGGGTGATGGCAAAAACTCCAGAGCCGTTGCTCTACGTTAACTCTTTTGTCCTCTGGCAGTTTTGCACAATAACATCTCAGCTTTATGGACTTGGTCAAGCTATATGTGTCTCTGTGTCTAGTCTGGGATTTCTGGCGCTGGCTCTCTCCCTCTCTCTCCTTTACAGGAATCCTGTTTTCTTCTCCCTGTTGTAATTTCTCACAGACATCTTACTCTTGCTTGAGTATCTGTATGGAAAGTCAGGATTATAAAATTTTCTGTGCAGTTTGGCCAGAAGCTGCTGACATTGTTCTATCTTTTCTTTTTCTACTACTTTACGATCTAGAAATGCGTAGGTTAATGTGTAGGTTCTGGGGGGATTAATATGTGGTTACAGATAAAATGTTCCCCCACCCGCCCTTTCCCATAATTAGAAAGGTATGAAGAATCGGATGCAAGATTGAACAGTGTAAATCCTCCAAAATTAAAAACATTTCAGAACTGGAATAAATATTAATAAATTGGAGGCATAATGAAATGCTGCAGATATGTAAGGGGAAAAGCAAGCAGGAAAGGAGGGGAGATTTTTATAGACCTTAATTACAGCAGGGTTGTTAGTAAATTTACTGAATTGTAAATGTAAAAGATTCGGATGGCCTGAGTAAAACCACATATTTAAGCCTTCTAAATGAACATTTCTGTTTTTTGAGTAATTTGTACCATCTGTGTCAAAATTCTGAGCCTAAGAAGAAAAAGCAGTGGAACAAATGTTGGTTCCATAAAACAGTCCTAGTTCATTGTTGAAATTGTCACACATTAACATTGCAGGCCATCTGGGTAGACAAAAGACTCTAACCAGATTGCTAAGATGATTTTATTGGTCTGGTATTAATCAGAATGTGGCATAATATTTAAGCAGAAAAAAATGATGAGGTGAAGTGGAGTGCCTTTAACTACCCTAACTGTGTGGTAGTTGCACAATAATCTTATTACACCATAGAGCACTGTGTTTCTAAGCAAAGATCCTAATTCAGAAATGTAAATAACAAGCTATGTGATATTTCCAATTTATAGTTTAAAATAAAATATGAAACTTAAAGTAAGTAATGACTGCTGGCATATTGCAATGCGGAGATTTAAAGGCCACAGCATGGTTATATTAAATTGCGGTGTACCCACAATCATGTTGGAATTAACTTTAATTTCTTTTTGTAACATTGTAAATCAGGTTACACTTCATCTCAAAGAATCCAGAACTCGTGATTTACAATTGATTTTCTACATTTTGAATCTCTACACAATGTAGCAGCTTGCCTTCTCTCCGGGATCTAGAGAGGACGGTATGTATGTGCATGTATGTGTGTGTTAACGTTAGTGCTGAAAATCTTCATCTGCTTTCTAGCCTCTCACAGGCAGTTGGAAATGTCTCTCTTTTTAACATTCTCCATGATCTTGACTCTTTCTAGTGTTTTTCCCTATGATTCTCAAAAAACCAGTGAATGTTTTTTGCATGCCTCTCCCCACTTTGCCACCACATTGAAACCCGCCTCTGCCCTCCTGTGCTGAATCTGACACCAGCAAGATCTCTGCACGTAGAGAGACACCTCCAGGCACCGTGGAAAACCTTGTCCTGGAAACAATTTACACTGTCTTTACTGTGTTTGCTGGAGTGAGACAGGTGGTGGAGAGCCCTGTGGAGCTGTGGGCAGGGATGCTCCTTCCAAAGCCACCTCAAGGCGAATGGACCCTCCTCGTGCGGAGGACCAAGGGTCTGCTGAGGTGGGAAGTGGTGACTCCATCGTTAGGTTCAAGTGTGGATGTGTCCTGTCTCTTGCTGAGGAAGGAGCGGGTGGCTGGCCAGTGGCCCCCATGTGCAGCAGGCGTCACTGCCCTGGTTCCACCATGTTCCCAGGAGTGGGGCAGCCTGGCTGCTGCCCTCAACGCATGCGCAGCAAATACTGCTCGAATGCAAGGCTTGACTGCCAGTTGGGTTTTGTACAGAGGTCTGAGAATTTCCTATTATAAAATATTTCTGGTCCTGATTATTATATAGAGTGCATTCTGTGGAAGCAGCTGTAGCACACTCCTGTGACGTTTTCCTGGCACAAAATATAGGCTTGGATGGTTTCTGCTCTGCAGTTTCCTACTATGAAATTCTGTCTCCCAAAAAAAAAAAGAAAAAAAAAAAGAAAAGAAAAAAAAAAAAAGAACAGTTACTACCTACAAAACTTGCATCAGAAAGAGACTTAAATTTTCCAAAGTAATAGTATTAGGGTAATTAAACAGGGCATCTGATGCCGTTAAGTAGCACAGATGCCAAATTACTTTAGGATTTCTTTTTTTTACTTCTGTTTTAAATTATTAATCTGAGAGCAAGGTGAAATGGAAAGAAAAGAGAGACTGTGAAAGAAAGATGAGGAAATGAAAGGACTGGCAGTGGAAGGCAAGATTATCTAGCAGGAGAAAAAAAGAAGGTGAGAGTGGTCAGACTGAACCAGAAGGTTGGAAGGCAATAGGTTTCAACCAAGAAGTCGCAAACCGTGGCCAGCATTTAGACAGTAAAAAGTGCTTTGGCTCCTGGCGAATAAATGTCTAATATTTCCTGTTTGAATTGTGTGTTGCTCAGGCTTCAGATTGGTTGGGAGATGGGTGGCCCTAAGGCACTTACAATGTCCTTGTCTCTTGCTGACCGCGATTCTCTGGAAACCTCTTGTGGGCCAGTGTTTGTGATGGACTAATCGAGTGTTCGTCTGGAGACAAGATGGTCTTAACTGTGATGGAGAGACTATGTCTAAGCATGGATGCCTTGGGTCATTGTGTTGCTTGATCTTCTACTGATATGCTGCTTGGCATAAACTTTAAAGGAGATTTTTCCAACTTCACCAGTAGGGGTTTTTTTTTTTCACTCAGTTCTCATTAATCTTACCCGTGAATGTTTAGAAATGCTAAATACTGCTGTTAAAAGATGACTGAAATCTTTGTTATTTGATTAAAGATTTTGCCTATTTATAAAAGATTTATTGGCCATTGCTGTGGAATTATACGGTATAGTGTAAATGATACCTAAATAAACAAAACATTTGGGATTGTCAGCATCACAGTGCTGGCCTGGTCCTTGATGACAGATAGCAATGGTGAGAAAATGTCACTGCAGCCACACAAGTGCTGAGCTATCAGCCACATACCAGTGAAATGTGGATTAAAATGCTATTAACATCGCCAGTTAAACATAGGCATAAACAAACCCGTGAAATCAGTAACAGTAGCTGCTGTATTACAGAGCTGGTGCTTTGCTGTGGCTCACTTTGCCCATCTGAGGACCGCCCAGAACAAGAAACATGAAACTGAGGTGTTTTGCCTGTCGGTGGTGAGGATAACACCCCAGAGCATGGGCTAACCATGCCTGCACTGCATGAACACTGCAAAGACATACAGGTGGTTTAATATTATTTTCTTTCCTAGATAAAAAAATGGCTGATTTTTTTTTTTTAAATTTCTTCTCTTAGACTCCTTATTTTTTTGTCCTGTTGCATTTGACATGTATTCTAGGTCTTGTGGACTCTGTGTCTCTGTAGTTGCTGTAATTGGTCCTTGTGGGTGAGATGTGAGTCTGGACAAGGCAAAGAGTGTGGGCCATCTGAAAGGCAGATTTCATAGGGCAAAACTATGTAAGCAACAAAGGAAACAGACAGTCTGCTATTTCACAGCCAAATAGCCAACTGTTCCCAAGTCTTGCACAAGACCATCATGTCTAGCACACCCATTTCATGCTTTTTTTTTTTTCCTTTTCTCCCCCATGAATGCTAACCTTGGTTTTAGGCATGCGTTTCTCCATCCTGGAGTTATGAAGACCCCCATCTTCCATACCTTTACTTCAAATGTTTGGTAGTCCATTATGTGATATTTCAGTATCATCTCCTCACCAGGTCTTCAGCTTTAAATCAATACATATATATATTTTTTCCTGTCAAGTGTAGAAACTGAACTCGGTATAAGTGTTCTTGTCTGGATATGAAAGAGAGTAACCCTGGAATGAGAAGGTTGGAAGTGCTTTGGATTTTCCCAGTTTTAAATCTAATTTCTCTTCCTGGTCAGCTGGCTTAGTCCTTAAGTCTTAAAGGGTTAAGTGCTACCTATAGTAGATCTCATCCTGATGGTGAAAGATTTCTCTGGATGGGTGGTATCCTAAAGTTCAAAGCGAGCAAAATAATTCCTCTGCAAAGAGTCAGCATTGCTTTACTGAAACCCCCATTTGAACAGTGAGGTGAAGCATCGCTGCTCTATTTATCTCTTAAGACCACTTTCTTAATCACCACACGATTTTTCTCCTAAGACCATCTTCTTAATGGTTGTAGGTTTGGCACCCAGAGCACTGGGTGTTTTCAGTCTGAGATCTTTCATAAGAACAAAGAAGTGATGAGATTTCCTCTTGATTCTTCATCTGAATCCATTTAAAAATACAAAATGAATAATGATCTCTTGTTTATTTTTTCAGTAGTGATAAAAAGAAGTGTTGTTCTTTAAACAACAAACAGAGAAGGAATTATTTGAAGCCTGGGGGGCCTTCAATGGGAGTCTCTTCAAAAGACTAGACATTTCTTTTTAAGGTGTATAAGACACTTGTTAGGAAGGCCACTTTGACAGTATGTTGGATTTTCTCCAATTACTGCCCTTTAAAAGCAGCTTGATGGAAAACTACGGGGCAAAAGAGCATAAGAGCCCTGTTTCCAAAGCCACCTGGGCAGGTGGTTAGCAGTGGCCCGTGTTACAGGAATACCTTGAGTAGATGGTCCTGCACTAGTTGTAAACAAACTTGCACTGTTTTCAGAAGTAAAAAAAAAAAAAAAAAAAAAAAAGTAGTATTTGAGTGCTAAAGACAATCCCAAAGGTTAAAGACAGGGAACCAAACAGGCAGCTAAGAGAAGTAAAGTTGCTTTTGTGTGAAACCAGAGGCCAGCACAGTCCTGCTGCCTGGTCTGCTGTGAGGGTGGCTGTACGTCACCAGCCTCGCTGGTAAAATACTTTCCATGCTTTGTGGTGCTGCAGGTTGGGTGAAGTCTTACCTCAGATATCTGTGGTGTGCTGAGAGCATTTTGCAGGTGGACCACAGCTTGGACCTGCATATCTTCTCTTCCTAGTTCTTGTTCACTTGGATGTTGCAGGATCGGGCTCTTCAAATTAGAAAATGAACGAAGAGCTTGATTAGAGCTTTAAATGGGATTCTTGAGACTTTTGTTTGTACCTGAGGCAGTATGTATGCTGAAATTAAACAGCAACCACTTTTGGCATGCTTTGTCTGTTCATATAATCTCTCTAGCAGACTGTGTTTTCTTACTGTAAATTTCTCTCTTATATATATGTATTCATTTCTTTATCTTCAGAAAAACCTTGTGTGCACATCGAGTTCTGGGGACTAATCATGGCCATGTTCAGCCCAGCAATGCCATGGGTCCTCCTGCCCCAACAAGGTCTGGAGGGAATTTGGGATTGCTGTCTGCCCTGCTCCTGTCCCATTTTGGTCAGTGCCACTGTGGTTCGGGGCTTTTCTCGGAGTTTACTGACCTACTTACGGATTCCCTGGCCCAGCCTGCATGTATGCAAGGTCCACGGGAAGTCATGGTGAGGTCCTTTGCTGTCTTCTCCTGGTGTCCACCCCTTCTGCTCTTGAGGAGCCCATCCACACTACCTGATGGTCTAGCTGCTGTCTCAGGCAATGCTCCTCCTTCCCTCCAAACAAGTCCTCCTCATCTCCTAAAAAGACGCTCTTTAAAGCTCATGGGTGACTGACACTCTTAAGCGACAATTTGAACATTTTATAGGTATAAACCATGTTGATACAAGGGTATTTCTCTTGCAATAGAGGAGTCAGGAAAAGCATGAAGCGAGGGCAAAGACAGAGAGAAAAAAGGGAAAAGTGTTCCAGAGACTGGCACTGACTAAGGAGGGGGAAAGCTGCTGGGAAAGCCTGGCTGCAGTAAGAGTTAGAGGAAGAGAGAGGTTCTGACTGGAAGAAAACCAGAGGTTAGAGGCAGCTGCTGAGCGCTGTGGTGTGCTTTCCTGGGAGGCTGAAGACTGCCCGTGGAATGCTTCAGCTCGGAGGGAATGCAAACATTGTCCTGGGCTCTGCCTCCGGGCTGTGCGCTTTGGTCTTTGTAGATGCTATTTAACATTGGGCGGTAGCATCGCTGCTGTCAGGTTTGTCAGGCTGTCAAGACCACCGGGAAGTGCAAGCCAATTCAGCCTTAAGTATATTCCTCTGTCTTTTTTTTTTTTTTTTTTTCTGTAGATCGTCTAACACTAAATCCAGTGTTTGCATTTGATTATTACTTCATGACAAGGCATGATGAAGTGTTTAAGAATTTCTGTAAGTTTAAAATTATCTTTACATTGGCCCCTGTTAAGATTTCTGACAATTGCCGTTAATCTTTAGTCTGGGGGAAAAGGCTTTTTCCACACCATATGGACTAGACCAGATTTATCTGCTGCCTGTTGTCCTTCATGGGACATGAGGCACATTCCATTGAGTGATGGATCGACCACGGATGTGTTGCAGCAAGAGCATGTTGGCATGCACACACAGTGGACAAAGTCCTAGGCACTAAGTTTAGTCATTGTACTTGCGGTGTATTTTGCTATTTCACTTCCTCTACTGCTCTTAGTGTGCGTTTTCACATTCCCATTGCACTGATTCTGTGAACATCAGACTGGAGATCAGCTTCTTGTGCAATGTACTCAGTGAAGTCTGCTATTTCTCAACTCCAAACCAGTGCAAATGAGGGCCATTAAAGCCGGGATTGACTCCAGACTAAGGCTTTGCTCCCGAACAATTTATGCACTACCGAAGGCTAGGTTTTTTTGTTCTTTGGTACTTGTGTTTTGTAAGACCTTCCTGGCAACATCAGTAGTGCAAAGTCAACTTTTTATTAATTTATTTCTAATAAAGAAGGTATTTTTGTGGCCAGAGAGTTGAGTGTGGAAATATTTCCAGGGCGTGATCTCCTTGTTGATCATTTCCTTTGAACGTCCAAAGCTCCAGGGTGCTAGCAGTGTGTGAACAAGGTGCTTGTACCAATGTGGCTGTTCCTGTGAATGGCAACTCATTTCTTTATTTTAATCCACAAGTGAAATATGGCTCTTGAAATGGTCACACAGTCCCGTTTCCACAAGTGATGCACAAATGGGTCAGGAGATGAACAGGGCGTTGTGTTTCGCAATACAGAACACTGAAGTTTGCTTCGGTGGTATCAAAATACGTGCAGAATTTCAGTGAAGTTTGTTACTTAAAAATATATAATTTTCCCTTTCAGAATTGTGGTGTCTGGCATTGAAAATCAATTCAGATATTTACATCCTGTACCAGTTGATTTCTGAGTAATTAGAGTAAAACAAAAGTATTTGCAAGTTTTGTGTTTTCTTCAGTTGTGTTGGCTGCTTCTTGGATAATTTTATCTATGAAGACTTCTTTACCACTCTGTCTTGTCGACTCAGCTGAGTTAAAATTAAAGCATAAAATGAAATGTTTATTTAATCATGGCGATGTTCTTAAAAACTTGAGAGATTTCATGTGTCACTAAAAAAGTGCTTTCAAAACTTCCTGAACTTCTTAAAATGCGTTCCTCAACACTGATAATTAATGAAGATATACTAAATAGTAAAGCAGCATTTAGTCTGTATTTGAATAATTAGAAATTTAGATTAAATTCTCCTAGTGTGTCAAATATGCTTAACTTCATGACTTAAAAAAAACTCTCATAAAATGATCAGATCTTTTGCACAAGAGTATTTCTACCTGATTTAAATTCTGGAAACACAACAGCTTTAACTATAATATTTTTTTGTGAAAGGAAGAAAATCTATTCAGTGTTCAATCCAAGGCTTTTATACGGAAAGTATAAAAGAATGTTAATGTGAAGGAAAACTGAACCCAACAGTGGAATTCATACAGCTTGGTTAATTACACAAATATTAATCCATTCAGGTTCTCTGACCAGTTTTCATTCTCCTACTTGACTCTCTGTAGACTTGCATCCCACCGCAAAGCAGAGACTGAACAATGCCAATAATTTCAGACGGTTCACTGATATGATAAACTTTGCCAGATAAGAATGTACTTGACTCTAGCTTCTGAACTTAGCTCTTAATATATATAATTCTTCATCCCACATGTGAGAACCACGCACCATGGCAAAGCAAATGAAGTGTTAATTATCCTCAATTCTGCCCGGTGATGAATAATGCTGCCCAGATTCAGAAATGGACTTATTTATGTGATTAAAGTTAAGCACATGCTTAATCTCATTGATCTCTGACATCAATAATGGTTTGTCAATTCAGACCTGCAATTGGTGTTGCAAACACCAAGGAGAGGTGAGTGGGGACTCTGTCTTGACTTTGCCCACTGAATTTCTCGTGGACTGGGAGGTGCAAACAGCAAAGGGTTATTGCTTGGAGATGGACTTCTGGTACTTCTAAATGCTTTGCTATCGTTGGTCTTTTCTGTTTTTCATTTCCCAAGTTCTGGGCGAAATTTTGGCCAGGAACGTTTTGAACAAAATAGGTTTGCTTGGAAACTGTTTCAAGTGAGGGGATGCAAGCTAGGAATAATCAGACTGGCAGCACTCTCGGTGACAGAGGATATTAAAATAGAAAAATTACAAATGAAAGATAAAAATTCTAGGGCTGAATGTCTGCGATGTGAGACAAATAACAATCAATAGCATGCATTTGTAGCCTGCTGTAACGGGAAATAAATAGGAATATAATGGTGCCCTCTAGACCTGGTGCTTCTGCTACTGTGCACATGTCTCTTCCACATTTGGAAATATAAATGCCACAGCACCGATATCCAATAATATCTCAGTGCAGGTTCATTTGAACAGCTTAGATGTGGGGCATAAACCTGACATATGCTACTGGAAAGCTAATTTTGTCTTCCTGGGTCTCCTGTAGAATACCCTTTATCTGTCCTTAAAATGCACTGGAGAGGCAAGAGAAAAAAAAAAACCAACTTGACTAGGATGCTCACCTTTGGTTTTCCATTGCAATTATTCTTCTTTGGCTGAGAATTAGCTCTTTCCAAATGTTTTTTTTCAGTAGTGTGTATTAACACCTATGATCACCTTTCAGAGCTTTGCTAGAAGTATCTTTATCCCCAAAGTACGTGTGCCTGGGGTCCACTGAAAGCACAGACACTTCTAACTGTTTTAGATAATGGGCTGAGGAGAACAGAAAGTCACTATTCACACAATAGATTTCATCATTGATAGAACAGCAATACTTTCATTGTAGTGTAACCTCAAACATAAGCATTCTTGGTTAGCCTTGAGACGTGAAAGGTACCAATGTCTACCCACCTTTAATATTAATAGAAATAAATAACCTTATTTTTGTTCCATGGTCTTCAGTTAGAATAAAAACAAAATTAGAAACATTATGGTGCGTTAATATCTATTTTCAAACATGGAGGTATGGGGTGGGAAATCCCTGGAAGGCTTTTCTTTCATAAAGGTTTACTTTGGGTGGGAGGAAGGATGAGAAAGCCCTAGGGAAGAAACTACATTGACTTTTGTAATGAGTTGCAATCCAGCTAAATAGATCTCAATATCCTAAAGCCAGTTTCTGGATGGAGGGATAATGCTTGGTTTTGATGACACTGTATTTGAGAATGTGCAGAGTCAAGAATACATTTCTTTTCCTCTTAATTGCTAAGATACCACTAATAAACTCATCCAATTATTGGTACCATGTTATGTGAAGGTAGTTGAGAAGGGAAAGAGGAAACCAGTGCCTTAAAGGTGATATGGATGTCAGATTTGTGTAGTGGTAAGAGACATTTGACCAATCCCAGAAAGTACAAACTAAAAAAAATTGCCTGCTTCTGAAGTTTTCTCACAAAGGTAGAAGCAAAAGCAAACTGACCTTTTAAACCCAAGACTTTCACAAAGGTTTGTAAAACTTTCTGAGTGAGTTTGAGGCTCATTATCAGGAGATGTGCACGGCTTTATTTTCTGGTGATGAAATTATGCTTAAGTTTAATTTGAATGGGAGAGTTCAAACAAAGCAAGAAGCGTGTGAAACTCGGAGGGTTTTTTATTTACCAAGGTAGAAGAAAAAACGTGCAGGTACTCTGAGGAAAGTTATAGTGCTACTGGTTTTTATTCCTGTGCTTGCTAGCTAGTGAGTGATAGATTAAGGAATGCAGCATCATCTATTTCTTTTGTGTTCTTGGTTACCATAGAGCATATGCAACATACAGCAGCAAAACACAAACATTTCCTGCTTTGTTTTCTTGGCAGATTTCTGAATTCGGTATTTTGGAATTAAAATGAAATAGTGTGAATCAATGTAGAGCACACAGAACACCTCATTCCTTGATCCTCTGATGAGCATTTTTAGAAAAAACTGCTGAAATATGCATCATAATCAATCTGATGAACAGCCAATGGAGAAGGCTTTTAAATATTTAAGAATCTCTGTGTTGTAGAGAATAGCACAATTTTTTAAAATGAGACTTCAAGTTCCTATAGACTGTCCAAGAAGTCCTCCGTGTAAGACTTTTGTGCCAGAAGGCTTAAAATACCTAATCCAGTCTTGTCTATGCTGGGTTCTGAAGTGGCCTCTCTGAAGCACATCGATAGGCTTGTTTCAGCTCCCAAGGAGAGACCATCCCTTTTCGCCTCCTGTCCTCCAGCAGGACTTGCTCCCAGCTGCCCTTGCAACCCTGCTGCACCTGCCTCAATTTCCTCTGGTATCCTTGTGGCAAATCTTTCACTAATTATTTATAATTTCCCCCTGTCCTGAATGACACCTTCCTCTGCGTCACCCCATGTGCTGAGAGCAGCCTCCCAGCCGGCACCCACCGGCAGTGCTCCCCGGTCCCCAAAGATGCTGGGCTGGGCATCGCTCTGCTATGCGTGTTCCTGCAAACTCCCCGGTGTCACGGGGTAATCCAATTTTTAAACACAAGGCATAATTAATATTAAAACACTTTGAGCAACAGTGTAGCTCTTAAAATAACCATTTGTCATTATAGGAAGTGGTTTTTGCAAAGCGAAGGCTTGAATAAGGTAATATTTTTGGGTGATGCTTCAGTGAAGAGAGTTTCTGGAGATCTGTGATTTACCTGTTACTAATATTATGCTATTTAACAAGCAGGAAGCAGTATGTGAGAACAATAATAGTAATCTTAGTTAGAATGATTTTGATGAAGGTACACTTTAATTCACTAATTACGACAGCTAAAAGGCATTTTTACATTGTGCTAAAATCACTGTATCTGTATTTTTACCTCACTCTTCCAGCTGCAGAACTTTTTTTCTAACATGTTTTTAGTCATGCTATGCAAATGCCTGTTTAAATTACTAGGAGTATTTGTTTTCTATTTCTGCCCTGTAAAACATAATTTTAATACAAGTTATTTGTGAAATGCACATTGTAAAAGGAAATAAGGTTTCAGATGGCATTTCTATGATAATTTTACTGCAAATGTTGACCATGTTTCTGTATTTGTCTGTAAAAGGTAATGCAGGCTGTACATAAGGCATATTTCAAAGCTCTAATATCGTATGTGACTAAATTAGTGAAGTAGCATTGGCTTCCCGTTGAACAGTTAGTCTGGCACTAATCATACGGAGTAAAATAGATCACCGCCTCGCATACATTTTGGGGGAGGCAGTTGCTGTGGCACGCCGTGCTGAACCGAGCCCTCCTGCAAAGACCGCACGGCCTTTCCTGGCTCTCCCTCCCCACCCTGCGTGCCTGGTGCAGGAGCTCAGGGTGCCCCCCGCTGCTGCGGAGGCTGGGGAGCTTGCCCCCAAGATGAACGAGAGCTAAAGGCTGGGCAGCCGAGCCCGTGCAAATACCCATGGCTGGCACTGCGCGCGGGCGGGCGTAATGTATGTAAATAGGGGGTAGCAAATGCATGAGCAAGTAAGTCAAGGTGAAGGGTGTGCTGAATACCTAAGAGCTGACTGCGGTTCTCTGCCAGCATGGGGAGGGGGGCAAACTTGGGGAGAATGGCAGGGTCTGAAGGGTTTAGCCCCGGGGAAAGTGCTTGGTAAATTCCCAGGCAGATCTCCGCGCTGCCTTATGAAATGCAAAACTGCAATTAAAATCACACTTCCTACTCTAGATTGATTTGTTTAATAAACAAAGGTTGGTTGCACTTAAAAAATGTATGGGCGAGTTTGCTGCATGTGGGGAGAATAACGGATATTTCTGGCAAGAGATTGCTCTTAATAAAGCATCTCCATTTCAATGGCACGCTATATTTTTACTTGGGTTAATCCTCAGCTTCTGAATCCAAAAGGAAATTTTTTGAAACAAAAAGAGGTTTCTGGAGGTGGGATCCTGTTGTTTGTGTCTCTGTTGCACTTTTCAATCAAACAATTTGTACTAGACTGAAGTTTGACAAACCTGCTGTAGTGTCACGGAGAAAAAGCTTCCTCATAAAATCAAAAACATATAGCAGATGCATGTTTTATTGAACATTACTAAAAATAGCGCTTTAAACCCTTACTCTGTCTGTAATGCTCTTTAAGTATCTTTTGAACACTGCCTTCATTATTAAGTCTCCGAGCTTTGGAAATAATTTCCTGATTCTTTCTCCTCCACGGATCTTATTTTTCAAAACAGTTGATGTTTGTTTCCTATTCTGCATGCATTTATGGTGAGTGAGTTGTCAGTCAGCTGACGACTGTTCAGTTGTGTCGGACAAGATCCTAAGACTATCCTAAGCAAATTCCAGACCCAATATCATGAATATATTTTGAGATTCTTTAAGGATATCTGTAGAAACTAAGATGACATATTTTGCTCTTTGGTGGCTCAATGCTCAAAGTCAGGGTGAGGGGAGGAGAGTGCTCTCTCTACCTGCTGTCACCCCCACGCTGACCAGCACCATGCAATCTGCACGCCCCTCCTAACCTCTCCCTGCATTTCACCCGCTAGCAAAGGAAGGTGAAAAGCAAGACGCAGTAAGTTCGCTGGGTTTACAAAAGGAGGGGAGTCAAGAGATGCTAAGAAAGTGAGGGCCAGGAGGTGATATAAACCAGTTAGAAAACAGAGTCCAGATTTTAATGGGTAATATAGACAGTTGAATAAATACTTCTGTACAATCAAAGATGTATTGGTTTTGCATGACGTTATAAACAGCCGTTGCTGAAACACGACATGCAAAGCTGCAGTTTTATGATGTTGTGTCTTGAAATACAGCTAAATATGGCAGATAATTGGCTTTAAAGGATTCAGCTCAAATACTGTATTTCTTCCTCATCTGAAACCTTCCTGTTGCTCAAAAAGACACCACACACACGTTCTTTTCTTTCTGCGAAATCCAGTTTAATTTCACCAGCGACACAAGGCTCATTTCTCTTGTTGTATTCTCCATCAGGCTGATGGGTGAGAGCTTTCGGCACCCATTTCTGGCATTTGCTTTCAGCTGCATGGTTTACTTTCCATGTATGTTTTGCTTATTTTACTTCTAGCCTCGCAATATGAATAATAACTGGCACTACTTAAAAAATGCAGCTACTTACTTATACTTGCAAAAGTAAGGGGGCTGTATATAAAAATTGCTTATTTTTGGTAGTTTGCAAGGGAAAAAACCACCTTCTTTTTTGAGAAAGAAAAAGGTTTGAATGGAAAACAGTTATAGTGAAGGGAATGAGTTGTGAGGGAGTTGTGACGCTTTGTGAGCAAGGGCAGGGTGAGAGCAGTTCTGACTTAGCTTGTGGAGTTTGCAGCTGTTTGGCCTGGGAGAGCTGTTGGGTTTTCTGCTGCTGTCCCCCTTGCAACTTGGGAAGAGCCTTATGACTATGATAATTAATTTATGTCCATCTGATACATTGCCTCTAGCTTCCATAGCTTCACAACAAAGCGTCCTTGGACAATGTGGTGAAGGTACCTGTCCTCATTCAGGGCTGTGTATGTGCTATATCAAAAACCTTAACTGTTAAATTAGATATGCAAATAAAAAATGCCATGTATCTATCAAGATCTATTAGCTGGAAAATATTTTATTTTGGAGGTAGAGGGCTGAAAATTATCTTTAAGGTTACAAAAAACTAAATCTTGACTTGAAGTGAGTGTTGAGCAGCTCCCTCCTTGCAAGTCATTTGGATTAGAGATGTGTAAACATAGGAGTCTGCTCTAGACGTGCATGAAGCACCGTAGTGCCACTACCTCTGTGCTACGGGATGGGGGGAAATGAACTAAACCTGGATTTGTTGTCCTTCTCAGCATCTTGCAGACTGGTCTGGTTGAATGGAGCCCAAAGTCCTCGACTCTCCTAAGAGCAGATGATATATTAAGACAAGAGCGTATTACGTGGTAAGACATTAACAATGAATCTGAAAAGGTATTGTGAATGTTAAAATTGCACTGACTAAAATATACTGAGGTTAAAATACAGGGTAACTTTACAAATCACTATTAATTTCTTTGGCTTTCATTGCAATAACATTGATTTAATTCATTAGATTCCTTTCTAAATCTATATTTCAGTTTTAGAGTTGTCAGTTTCTGTTAATGACAATTTTGCCCATCTGTTCTAACATGAAAATGAGGCTTCATGCAGGAGACATGATAGATCTCTAATAGTTGAAGAAGTAAGAATCTTGAAGGTATTTCAGTTGGATTAGATCCACTTTGATGCAATTCATGCTTGAAATTAAGCCTAGTACTAAAAAGTTCTAACTGTATAATCAAAAAACAAAAGTGTCATATCTTGTCATTTAGGCCTCTGTCTATTTCATAATTTACAGAAAAAATTTCAAAACATTCCCACTCATTCTCTTTCTAATGACAGAGCCATAATTTTGGGTGTCAGCATATCAGAATTCCACTGGATGTGATTAGAATAAGAATTAGTTTCTTTAATTTGGCCATTCCGATGGTAGCAGAACACAGCAAGTCATTTTGCTAAGCCAGCCTTTGCTGCCAAGCTAGGTTACAACTTCTGGTTCAATCCAGGTTTAAAACTCCTGCTCCTCACCCAGGTCAATCTTCTGAAGGGGTAATTTTTCAAAGCAGTGTGTGAGTCTTAAGCGCACAAATCCAGTTAGCAAATAACAAGATTATGTTCTGTGCACTGCTTTAAAAATTTACCCCTAATATCCTAGAGATGGGAGCACAGTTACTGCACATACTGCATGCGAGGTACAATTTAAATTGTTTTTAGTAAGCGATTCCCTGCATTTGTGTAATGCAATGTTATTCTGGGGAAAAAATGCTTGGCTAATTATGCAGTCTAGAAAAATAAACACATCCATTAAAGGCTACACTACATATTAATGCATGACCTTTGTAACCACAGAGTTTTATTTGCAAATCTTCTAGAAAATTTTGTATCCGTTAAATACACATGGAATTGGATTTTGTCTTTAGCACTGAAAGTTGCCCAATGCGCATTGACTCAAAGTCAGCACGTTTAGTGTTGCCTCGTGACAAAGGAGGTGGTTCCTCTAGTGTGCTTCATTACTGCTTTTTGTCTTAGACTTTTCTTGAAATTCAGGATTCAGCCAGGAAAATCAGACTAAAGAAGCTCCTACAGGAGCAGATTTCTAATTTCTAAATACAAACTACTGAAAATTTAGCTTTTCAAGTGTAATACTTCTTACAAATTAAAAATCAACAACAATATTATTCTTCTCTGTTACCTGTTCAAGTGTATAGAATGTACAAAAACTTTAATCAAATACTCAGGTTTGCTCAGTTTTAAATTGTGTTAGTTTAATAGTTTCTATTCTGCTGTTTATATTAATGACATATTCCCATCTAAATATATTGCAGTGCTGAAAAGCCATCAAAACATTTCTAAGGTTGAATGAGTGCAGTTGCATTCATGATTTTTTAATAAAATGATCTCTTTCTATTGAACTGCCTCTTTTTTTTTTTTTAACAGAGATTGAGATTGTATAATATATATATACATAGTTATAGGAGCATTATAAATACAAACTGCAGCTTCATTTACAGTCTGAATGTTTGATTTCAGTTCATAGCTACACAGTGGGCTGAGAAATGTGAGGTACTGTACATAAAATATGAGAGAAAAAGAAAGAAGGGTAAAAAATGAGAGATGCAATTGATTTTTTTGCATATTGATTAAAAGTCTTATTATTTGAAGAAGCAACTGATAATTTGCTAGTAGTGATTTTTCCAAGAACTGGTATTTCTAAAAATGATTTTCATCTATTCTCCTTTTCCTCTTTCACAGTCCAGTTTACATTCTCTGCTTTTTAATTCTGGCCTCTTTTGTAGGTATTTGATATTCACACTATACTTATAAAAGCAGTTTGATATTGGCTAAATTTGGGCATACCCTGTGTTATGAATACGAACATCTGCAATGGAATTAAAAGTGGCATTCACCAAAATCCAAGTGCAAAGGATCCCAGTTAAGCATACAATTCGGAATGCATAATTTATTTGCCATATTTTGTTTCTTTCCTCTGTGTGGAATGTTAAATGAAATTCTCAGATTTATTAGGTATTTAGAATTTTCCTTTAATTTTTTACTGTTTTTTTCCCCCCTCTGTGCTTTCAGTGCCCGTAGTTAATCTGCTCATGGACTGATCCCATGTCATTTTATTTTGTCTCCATTCGTGTTGGATGACTAGCCAGCCTATCAGGGATTTCAAGTATTCAAACTAGCTGCAATTCAAGAACCTGCTATGGTTGTTGAGTTTAAAATGCTTTTCCTACTAGTAAGTCGAGCCATTCAAATATTGGGGCACAAAATAATCCTAAGTAGTACTTATCTTTAAAATCCAATGCCCGTGAGTCTGTCCAAACATACACGCATACATGTTCTCTCTATTCCTACTCGGTTTTGTTATTTTTATGTTAATTGCTGTGGGAAGATTTGGAAATTCTTTGGTTAATTCTCTCACTGCATCTATTTCAGCTGGTAGCTGTTCAGGGAAAGCAAATCTGAGAAAACAGATCAGATGAGATCCCTCTCCTCAGCTGGTGACAGTCCAAAATCTGCGCGTAAACCAGCTAGACAAAACCCAAACCCAAATATTCTGATGATGACTGATCCGGGAAGCCTAAGGTGAGCGTGTGCTGTGGAAGGCAAGGGTTGATGCAACCACATGTCTGTGTCCCTGACCATCTTCCCTAGGATTTTTTTAATTCAAGAAGAAAATTCCAACCAAATTTAACAGGGGAGGGTTGGGTCAAAAATAAAGTAGTTGGTGTTCTTAAAAGAATAAGTCACTGGGTAGAGAATAGGGATCTTGGAAGTCCTGCTACTGCTGGCACTTGCTGCTGACCGTGAAACACCAACTGCAGGGAACCAGAGCCCCATCATGACAACAGCTTGGTTTTTCAAACATCGTTTCTCAGACTCTGTGAATTCTTACCAGGTACACAAAGTGATCCATTTCCTCATCTAACATGCTAGGATTTCCCAACACTAGCATATTTGCCAGCTACAGCAGGCTGCTGCTACTGCTGCTGCTTCAAGCAGAAGATGGCTTGTATTTCTGACAGACACCTGGCCCAGCAAAGCACACGTGCTGCCCGGTTGCTGATGGCTGGAGGGAAACTTCAGACGAGCATTGATGCTACCAAAACTCTCACTTGGTGAGATGTCTGTCATTTGGTTCACGATGAGTTTGTTTAGAAAATAAGCTACTGAAAAATCTCTCTCAGTCTGGGAACCAGAAAGGATTTGGTGTTTACTCTGAGGGCCTGAGTACGAATATAAATTTTTAAACGAGCACATTATATTGCATGACTTGTTCATCAACTTAAACGTGGTATCACTAGGTTGCCTTAGTTCTACATTTGGAGTTGTTATACTCATGGAAAGGCTGTTCTTACAAAACAATTTAAGATAATCATGCCTACGATTTAAAAATAAATTAAAATTTATATTTGGTTTCACAGCAAATGTGGTCTGTTTAGAAACATACTGAATTAAGAAAGATGAAGTTTGGTGTGAATTATTTCATTTCATCATGGAATTTCAACTTTGTCCTATTGCGGGTGAAGAGCACACCCAGGCTGTCTAACTTGCAGGAATCTGACTTGCTTCCCTCCTGGCAGTAGAAGCTCCACCTAAAGGCAGGTGACCTTCCTCCATCAGCTATTTACACAGACTAAATGTGATGCTCTGACTGCCCTTCTGCAGGGTGAGCTTCCTCCTACATACAAACCCAGAGAGAACAGGGTTTATCAGGTAAATATAATGGAAATACGTAGCAAAATTCCCATAGATCACTGACTGTCTGCTGTTTCACTCAATATTTAATTAAGAACATGACACCTAGAATGTAATAAGAGCTGGGTGATAGTTGCTAATACTCATTGCGTTTAGGAAAGCTTTCGAAGGTCTACCCAAAAGTCCGGACAAAGGTGCCAACAGGAAGGCTTTGTGCCATAGCGTGGATTGAATATGGTAATCTGATCTGTGCTCCTAATAGTGCTGGTAAACAGACTGTTCTAATCAGATACAAATGCTAATATATATAAAATCTTTACCCATTTAAAAATAATAAAATATTTTGCTCCAATTAATTCTGATTGTGCTAGTAGAACACACAATCAACAATGTTATGCAAATAGTTATTTTTGCAGTTGAAATCAATAACTTATTTTCTTTTGTAATACACAAGAAATAGAAAAAAGAGGTTATTATTAATTGCTTATAAAACTAAATCTTTGTGTGGGAAGCCTGCAGGTATTAATCTCATTACCAAGACTTTCCTTCAAAGTCTGTATGACCATTATTGCTCATGATTCAACCACTCAAGTAATCTTGCCATAGACTCCTATTTTGGAAGTATTTATAGGAAGCTGAATGAAATTAGTTCTTTATGAGCTAAGTAATTGTAAAGTTACATTATCCTGTGGAAAGAGATAACTGATAAAATCTGACAATTTCAATTTTAAAATGGCTGTGCCTTGCTACACTGAAGTCATGATAACCCTCATATTTATAAATCTATAGCTTACCGGCTACACATACATAGTCATGAAGTATCAGTTATGCTTACTGATAAAATTACTTTAAATATTGATTATAAAATAACCTGTGTTAACGAAAAGTATATTGCTTGCTCATGCATATGATATTGTTTGCCTCACTTGAATTCTTCTACCTCTAATTCCTTTCTCATGTTTGTTTTGTTCTCTTGAACAACTATTGTTCAACTTGGTCTGACCAGTAAATAGGAGAAGCTTTGCCAATTCAGCTTTAATGACACCCTTGCACCCAGCAAAATTCTTGGCTGCTGAGGAGGAACACAGGCACTTTGGTAACAATTGGTGCATCTAGCCTATAGGTCATAGAAAATTTTCAGTCTCTTCTTTAAACTGATGAGAAGAAAGAGGTGGCAGCACTGAACGTAGAGATAGTCCAATCTAGCAATACAAACAACTAGTGCTGCTCCCTAGTTTCTGCCACACAGGTCTACTGGTCATACCCTACCCTTGGAAGGCTTGCATATAGGAAGGACTTCTTGGGGTCACAATTTCTCACAGTCTGCAAGTGGCTATGGAGTCATCTGTGCCACTGGTCACGTGGCCTTGCCCTGGACGTGTGCCCTCAGCCTGCAAGGGGAAAACCTTCATGGTGTCCCCACCATCTGTTTGAAGAGGTACCATTCTATTGCAGCCTCCCTTCCCTTACACATGCAAAAAGTAGTGGGGAGCATGTAGTATCCCAGGAAAGGGCTGGTAGGTCACCAGCAGTGAGGCTTGATCCACACTGGGGTAGTTATTGAGCTTCTTTACCATTGTGTGTCATTTTCGATATACAGTGCTGATCCTGTGCCTTTGTGGTTGCCTTTGAAGTCTTGCCTGTGGATGTCAAAGCAGGCTTGAATTTCATCTCCAAGCTGAAGAGCTGGTTTCTGCTTTATTCACAATCAAATTGTGAACAAAACCACGATTCTTCCATGTTTTTCTTCTGTGTTCTTTTCAGCGAGGGAAAATCAACAGATCTAGAGTATAATCGTCAGGACTTCCATTGATAATAGCAGTGTCTAATTTCCACAGTGTGTTCCGTGGTAAAGGCTACTGCTTTAAACAGAAAAAACCCCCAAGCACCAGCTCCTCAGGACAGCTACAGCACCATGCAAAACAATTACCTATGTCCTGAAAGCGTGTACCTTTTTCAAATCCATCCAGTTCCAGGAGTTTGCCATATATCACAGCAGACTGTCCAACGTGACAAAAAAAAAACATCCAGCAGAGCAGAAGCTGCAGTTCCATTAGAACCCTGCGTGTCAGTTCTCCTGCCTATATGTCACAACTCCTCGTTACGCCTGGGGACTCGTTCACACAGTTCTTTGAGGATGCAGGTATTAACAGGCATTACTATAGCACGTTGGCATTCCGGGCTCCCTCTTGAGCCTTGAGCGCAGCCTTAGGAAGACCCTGCCTGGCTGGGCCAGGCCTGGCCATGTTTTCCATGGGACTGGCAAGAAACTTCCCGGTTTCACTGTCAGTTCCAAAAATATAATAAAATAAATACAGAAATCTTCTCAGTTTATAGACCCTTTTCCCAATTATCTATGCTGGGGTGTGGTTAACACAAACTAATCATACTCTGGAGTGTTAAAATGTACATGGTGCAGCAGAGTGCCTCGCGTCTCCTGGGGTGTGATTATTTAATGATAATGATGCCCCCTGCAGAGGCACCTTATTGCTCTTTTGCAAAAACAATCTTTATTGAGGGGAATTAATTGCATTGTTGTTGATAGCAAGAAATAAGTTAATATTTTGAAATGATCTTTCTGGTTTGCACAGCTTAAAGGGATGTTCGCACAATTATGTCAAATAAATGACCTGCTTTGAAAGTTTCTCCATATATTAGGTCTGGATTCCAAAGCCACTCTGGATATATGTTTTCTCTGAAGATTTGGTTTCACTGGCAGTCTTGAAATGCTTAGAAGAGTTAATCTCTCTGTTCCGTGGATACCTTGTATTGCTGCCTAAAATCTGATCTCTTCAGGGTCACTGACTGTTTTCTAGTTAGAGGCAAATTTGCAGTTATACCGGATTCCCACAGCATATGTACTCTATGCAAAGTATCTGAGACCAACTTTTATGGTAGGGGTTTTAATTAGTGCGATGTATAAAAGCAGCAAAGTTAATAAGGATGAAATTTGCTGGTGTGCTGACTTCTATGGAAGGCAATTGCCTTAGAGTCATGGTCATAGCCTAGTCTTAAATATCCATCCACATTATTGCACTGATGCTACATAGATTTTGGAAGATGCAGCTCCCAGTTCCCTGCTGAAAAAGATACAAGCAGCAACATATACTTTACATACTCCTATCTACCCACTAATTTATCTTCAGAATAATCACTAATTTACTTATCTCAGTGCTAACGTTTGCTACAGTAGTTTGGGTTTTGTTTCTCACTTTATGGGGATCTTTGCATCATTTTTATCACCTGCTTGCTTTTTTATACTAATGGTTCAATACATCAGCATTACAGTAATAATCTAGGTATATATTCATAGTAAAATGATGATTTACTGCAGCAGGATGGATGTATTTACCGTGTATGCAATGTTGCAACAAATGAAAATATCAGAAATATGTGGCCCTGTGTCAGCATATGTGTAGGCTTACCTGAATGTGTAAACATGAATAAAGCAAAGCATCTTGATGAAGTCACCGGCAGCGGTACTCGCTCTGTGCGTGGGACTGTGGAGGAGGATGAAGAAACCCACCATGGGGCTGCAGCCGGTGAACAGGAACTCACAGGCTCTATCGCTGTCTCTGCAGCTGGTCCTGGTCAAGTCAATCCCCTTCTTCTGCTCCTGGTGACCCCAGCATGATGCAGATGTTTCAGTAATTGAGGGGGTTTTGTTGCTTTCAGGGGGTTTGCTGTGCTTCTTGCTGGAGGTAATGTGATTTCTGCTACCACTCTGGATGAGTGCCCTGTTCCTGCCCCTCTGAGAGGGCATTTGGTACACTCTGAAATAACTGTTTTGTAGGAAACGATCATCATCTTGCCTCTGAGACTTTGTGGATCGTAGGACTGTAGGATAATTCCACTTGGAGGGCAAATCAATATCTTGCTGTGTGTGCATGTGTGTGTGCATATATACACATATATATATGTGTGTGTATGGCTCCCCCCCCCACCCCCGCCATTCTCTTACAGAGCTGATTTAGGAACTTTGGGGAATTTTCATTTCATTAGTCTCTTCCAGGGAACTGCCAGGTGCAAATATTCCATCATTTACATGCCTAAAGCCCAGACCTACCTGGGTCCCTTCTGATAAATGATTCTGAAATCAATTCTGTTCATATTTTTTATCAAAATGGAAAATGCAGGTGAGCCGCTCATCAAGGGTACAGATCTGTTTGTTTCCCGTCTAGCAGGCTTTATGACTGAAGCTCGTCCTCCGTTAGTGGTACTAAGGTAGTGGGTATTTTGCACTGAAACAATTTCACCTAGCGCTAAAGTTGTCAATTGAGAGAAAGGCACAACAGAGTCCCATCTCAGTGCTCAGTAGCTTCCTCTTGGATGGGCTGGGATGAAGACATCTGGTCTCCCTTGTTGTTATCGCTCTTGAATTTGGTCATGGTACTATTTATTTATACGCTTAGACCACATAATAACTTCAGTGGTATTGAGCGATCATGACAATTAGGTGCCCAACTTCTCCTGTGGATATCGATGTGTTCCTCAAAGTCACACCTTCTGTTTACATCAACAAAGTTATTTTTTGGATAAACAGCCCTAGAAAGAAGCATGTACTACCTTGATTTCACTCTGAGACACGTGATACTTGCATGGTGGTAGTTTTCATAGGGAAAATAATGCATGTTTCCTGAATGACCACCCAAGTTATTTCACTTCTGTTTTCTAATTGCCCACTATGTTTCTCTAAGCCAGCATGATCAGTGGTTGGTACGGCTTGGGACTGGAGAAGGATGGTACAGACTTAACAACTGCTTTCTGCTGTTACAGTTCCAGGCCCACGGGAAAATTGAGTGTCCAGGACAAGAAAAAGTTTTGGGTTCAGTTCAAAAAACAGTATGGTGTCTGGCAAAGAAAAATCTGTAATGGCAGAAGCCAGCATCATAGGAGAGGGGGATAGTGGAGGAAGAAACCTGATGTTTCCGGTCATATGAACACTGTGCAGCCTCACTTCAACAACTTTTCAGGCCACATGCATGATGCTTTTCCATCATTTTGGTACCTGGATATTGTCCATTTGAAGAAAGCTTCGGCTGATGACTGCATTCAGACTTTTCAGGTTTTTCTTTATTTTGTTCCTATAGAAATAACTTCCATCTACACAGTCCTAGTTGATGCTAAGTAGGATTGTCTCACCAATACACCAGCAGCCTGCCTTTCCTCTGTATGAAGCCAAGATCTTGGATCAGCTTCTACATTAAATATAAAATATCTGGACAAACAAATTTATCTTGTGTAAAGACTGGTTGCTTCCTCTTCAGAGAGTAAATAGATATTCTGATTTCTTCCATCGTTCCAGCTGGAAAAACAGCTGAATATGGAGTTGCTTGAATGCAGGTTTCTTATTTCCGCAGAAAAAGGACGGACAATTACATCTTGCATTTAAATTTTTTTTTTTTTTAGTCCCTACAGAAGGAGAAGCATATTTGGCCTGTGTCCCATTAGCTGAATGAGAAATAATACTATTAAAAGAAAAAAAGTCTTTTTTTTCAGACTCATATGACAAGGTCAGTCACCTTCTAGAGCCTTGTTTTAGTAGCTTCGATAGGTAGATACTTCAAAAATTTGAAACTTTCAAGGATGCTAGGGGTGTTGACAGAAAGTCAAGGTCATCAAAAGTCATCTAGTCCAACCCCCCATGCAGTGAGCAGGGACATCTTCAACTAAAGCAGGTTGCCCAGAGCCCAGTCCAACCTGACCTTGAACGTTTCCAGGGATGGGGCATTTACCACCTCTCTGGGCAACCTGTGCCAGGTTGGTGTTTAGAGGAACTATTTATCTATAGATAGTCCATTGGAAAACATCTGTTTGACCCAGTTTATGTCACTGAATGAATGAGAAATTGTCAATGATGTTGTTGCGGGTTGCACAGGCTTCAGGAAAGTTGCAGTTTGTTTTTGTCTGGTTTTTGTTTGGTTTAGGTTTTGTAAGCTGTAGAAATCAGTAAGAGAAAAGCTTTTAGAAAAAGTTAGAACAAGTATTAAGAAAAAAATTAAATGAAGTTATTAAAGGAACTTCTCCTTGGAAGATGCCTTTATTGGGAAATGTGCACCTTGTCTTGATTGTCAGTCTCCACTATTTTCCCTCTTGCCTTTATCTCAGATAACAAGCAGAGCTGATCAGCAATTTCCCCATGAAACAGCAATAATAAAGCTATCTCCATCTGATTTATTGGCAGTGTAGATGGATGCTGGATCTATCTGGGTCTCCTCTCTGCTGATGGTGGTAGGGGACCAGTGCTTGAGGAATAGGATGCAAAAAATCAAGACCTGCAAAGATAGGAAGGGCCATCCCAGGGAAAACAGAAATCTCTTAAAAGCTGCGTTGTATACATGTGGGTTTGTTTAATGTGTGGCATATAATGCAGTTAATCTCCTTACAAAGTCACTGCTTAGAGAGCAATATGAAAGGAAATCCTGATAAAAGGCACCAGTGTAAATTTGACATTGCATGTAGCAGTCAGCTTTGCACGTTGTAATTGGAGGGGACAGATTAGTTGTTTATTCAGAGGGGAGAATGATGCTATAAATTTCAGGTATGAGATTAAAAAATAACTAGACTTCATTTCAAAATCTCCTTCCCCTTTATTCCTCTTCATTTCAACCACAGTCCTTGTTCAAGCTCTCTGCAGAGGAGAGAGAATCACTGATCCTGCTCCATATGAGGGAGTGGGAAGCAAATGCAAATGGGGGAGGCAAGCACCTCTGGAGTCCAGATGTGATGCTCTGCAAGGTTTGTGTTGCCCCGTCTCCAGCAGTGATTCCTCTGCAGGTCTCATTAACCTTGCGAAATTGGGCAGGAAAAGGCCAAGAGCATGCTCCTTCCAGAGTCCTTCCACCTGCTCTGGGCTTCGGAAGAGGGGTGAAGCTGCGGGACGGGGCTTGGCGTGTGCAGCCTGGCAGGGACACTGCCATTGACTTGCTGTGAGTACGTGTGCAGTGTCTGTCATGGAGGAGCAGTGATCTTGGCTGCAGAGCTGGGGTGCCCTGCAAAATATGGAAAATGCTTTCCAATCAAGAGAGAACTCTGTATGCATAATAAATGTGTGATTTTTCTGATGGCTACGTACAGCAGAAATGCTGCAGAATAGGCTGTGTGTCTTGTCAGAGCACTTAAGTTAAATAGGGGCACTTTGCGTCATTGTTTTGATCTTCAGAATAAGAGAAAATTGAATGCAAAGAGCTGTAGGGAACATTCAAAGGCACATGAGCAATTAGGACCATAAGTCCTTTTGGCTGAATAATCACTTGTGAATATTTTTCTTTTCCTGTATCCTTGACTCCCCTCAAAGTACTGATGGGAAAATAGGTCTTAGGAAACTTGACTTCCTCAGGCTTGTTTGTCCTGTTGGTGAATCTCTGGATGTTTCAAGCCATTTTAGATTTCCTCCTATCAGCTGATGGCTACTTTTACTGAGTTGGTAAAACAAAGATCTTTAATGTCATGATACTGACAAACTTCTGTTTAGCTAGAAGTCTGTCTCCAGCAGAAAAGGTTAGCGTGATGGAGATTGACAGCTATACATGTGTCTGTGTATAATATGTGCATGGAGGTATATATAGCATTTTATAGAAAGGAAACTTTCCTTCTTAGGCAAGTATATGCGCACATGTCCTTAGATCAAGTTCTGGCAGGAGTTGCCTCGGAGTCTGTCACATTGGGCTCTTTTAAGGATTTTTACTAATGTTTGTTAAGTATAACCAAGTATGGAAGTCTTGCTTATAATCACCGCACAAGTACTTCATAGCTAGCTTAACGGTACAGGTGGGAGGTTATGCTACAGAATCGCTGCTTACCATACGCTATTAAGTGTGAATCACATCATTTACACCAAAGCATAGACAGAAATTGCAAAATGTGTGAGCAGTTTAAAGCAGGAGGGAAAAGTGAGCATGTTATTATTAGACTTCCCTGTATCCTTCTAAGAGGGGATTGTCATGGCACCAAAGGCAGTAAACAGATGTGTGTGTACACATGCACAAGATATTGAAAGGCCTGTCCAAGCACAGTTTATCCTTATAAAAAGGTTATTGCACAATTCTGTCAAGGTCAATGAGACCTTG